>CAJVRN010000216.1:11072500-11334650 GCA_911728415.1 Lagocephalus sceleratus | reverse complement strand
CTAACCCTAACCCTAACCCTAACCTAACCCTAACCTAACCTAACCCTAACCCTAACCCTAACCCTAACCCTAACCCTAACCCTAACCCTAACCCTAACCCTAACCCTAACCCTAACCCTAACCCTAACCCTAACCACCTAACCCTAACCCTAACCCTAACCCTAGCCTAACCTAACCCTAACCCTAACCCTAACCCTAACCCTAACCCTAACCCTAACCCTAACCCTAACCCTAACCCTAACCCTAACCTAACCCCTAACCCTAACCCTAACCCTAACCCTAACCTAACCCTAACCCTAACCTAACCCTAACCCTAACCCTAACCCTAACCCTAACCCTAACCTAACCCTAACCCTAACCTAGCCTAACCCTAACCTGGCCTAACCTAACCTAACCCTAACCTGGCCTAGCCGCCTGGCCTAGCCTGGCCTGGCCCTAACCTGGCCTAGCCTAGCCTAGCCTAACCCTAGCCTAACCTAGCCTAACCCTAACCCTAACCTGGCCTAACCTAACCCTAACCTAACCCTAACCTAACCCTAACCTAACCTAACCCTAACCCTAACCTAGCCTAACCCTAACCCTAACCCTAACCCTAACCCTAACCCTAACCCTAACCTGCCTAACCCTAACCCTAACCCTAACCCTAACCCTAACCCTAACCTAACCCTAACCCTAACCCTAACCCTAACCCTAACCCTAACCCTAACCCTAACCCTAACCCTAACCCTAACCCTAACCTAACCCTAACCTAACCCTAACCCTAACCCTAACCCTAACCCTAACCCTAACCCTAACCCTAACCTGGCCTAGCCTAACCTGGCCTAACCCTAACCTGGCCTAACCTAGCCTAACCCTAACCTGGCCTAACCTAGCCTGGCCTGGCCCTAACCCTAACCCTAACCTGGCCTAACCTGGCCTAACCTGGCCTAACCCTAACCCTAACCCTAACCCTAACCCTAACCCTAACCTAGCCTAACCCTAACCCTAACCTAGCCTAACCTGGCCTAACCCTAACCTGGCCTAACCTGGCCTAACCTAGCCTAACCTAGCCTAACCTAACCTAGCCTAACCCTAACCCTAACCTAGCCTAACCCTAACCCTAACCCTAACCTAACCCTAACCTAGCCTAACCCTAACCCCTAACCTAACCTAACCCTAACCCTAACCCTAACCTAGCCTAACCTAACCCTAACCCTAACCCTAACCTAACCCTAACCTAACCCTAACCCTAACCCTAACCCTAACCCAACCTAACCCTAACCCTAACCCTAACCCTAACCCTAACCTGGCCTAACCCTAACCCTAACCCTAACCCTAACCTAGCCTAACCCTAACCTGCTAACCCTAACCCTAACCCTAACCTAACCCTAACCCTAACCTAACCCTAACCCTAACCCTAACCCTAACCCTAAGCCTAAGCCTAACCCTAAGCCTAACCCTAACCTAACCCTAACCCTAACCCTAACCCTAAGCCTAACCCTAACCATTTTTAAATGGCGCAATTTCGAGACAAAAACAAGCCTAGGATGCTCAGAACAGCCCCTAGAACGCCATCCCAGAGTTTTAGCTCGATAGCGCCACCTATCATTTCCTCAGATTTCCCAAAAATGTCCCTGAGGCGCACTACCAATCCACTCCAAATGGCCTGAAACGTGCTTAAAACACATTTCTGTAGGTGGCTGAATTTCCCAAACCATAACCCTAAACACTTTGGAAAATTTCACCAAAAACCGCTGGCTGGCTGGCCCATTCATTTCAATGGGGAAAGTTCAAACCCGTTTAACTCCGGATCTGGACCTCGGAGAGCCTTGCAAACCGCCTCCGTCTGACATAATTCGACCACGGAGAACACGCCTGTCCAATCCCCGACCTTCTACGACCTTCCTAGCCCGAGATATGGCCAAAATAAAGTCCATTTCCGGTCTAGCTCCCAAACCGGAAGTCGGATCCGGACCAAACTTACAGCATCTTCATCCTATCGCCCGACTTACCTGTGTACCAAATTTCAGACCTCTAGCACTTACCCTTCTCCAGAAACCTCGAGTTTGGGGAATTCCCCATCGTGGTAAACTCACTATATACCTAACCCTAACCCTAACCCTAACCCTAACCCCTAACCCTAACCCTAACCCTAAACCTCGAGTTTGGGGAATTCCCCATCGTGGTAAACTCACTATATACCTAACCTAACCCTAGCCCTAACCCTAGCCCTAACCCTAGCCCTAAGCCTAACCCTAACCATTTTTAAATGGCGCAATTTCGAGACAAAAACAAGCCTAGGATGCTCAGAACAGCCCCTAGAACGCCATCCCAGAGTTTTAGCTCGATAGCGCCACCTATCATTCCTCAGATTTCCCAAAAATGTCCCTGAGACGCACTACCAATCCACTCCAAATGGCCTGAAACGTGCTTAAAACACATTTCTGTAGGTAGGTGAATTTCCCAAACCATAACCCTAAACACTTTGGAAAATTTCACCAAAAACCGCTGGCTGGCTGGCTGGCCCATTCATTTCAATGGGGAAAGTTCAAACCCGTTTAACTCCGGATCTGGACCTCGGAGAGCCTTGCAAACCGCCTCCGTCTGACATAATTCGACCACGGAGAACACGCCTGTCCAATCCCCGACCTTCTACGACCTTCCTAGCCCGAGATATGGCCAAAATAAAGTCCATTTCCGGTCTAGCTCCCAAACCGGAAGTCGGATCCGGACCAAACTTACAGCATCTTCATCCTATCGCCCGACTTACCTGTGTACCAAATTTCAGACCTCTAGCACTTACCCTTCTCCAGAAACCTCGAGTTTGGGGAATTCCCCATCGTGGTAAACTCACTATATACCTAACCCTAACCCTAACCCTAACCCTGACCTTAATCTTAACCCTACCCCGGGCTCTAATCTTAACCCTAACCCGGGCCCTAATCCTAACCCTAAATTTGGCTTTAAACGAATCTTAACCCTAACCTGTTCTAACCCTAACCTGGGCTTCTTTCAGCCCTCGGATGCGGAGTGGTGACGAGGTGATCCCGGGATGAGAGGGATTGATGGACAGTGCCTTCAATCTTGACGTCCGTGACGTCGGGATTAAATCCCCTTCCTCCTAACCCTAACCCTAACCCTAACCCTAACCAAATTTCAGACCTCTAGCACTTACCCTTCTCCAGAAACCTCGAGTTTGGGGAATTCCCCATCGTGGTAAACTCACTATATACCTAACCTAACCCTAGCCCTAACCCTAGCCCTAACCCTAGCCCTAAGCCTAACCCTAACCATTTTTAAATGGCGCAATTTCGAGACAAAAACAAGCCTAGGATGCTCAGAACAGCCCCTAGAACGCCATCCCAGAGTTTTAGCTCGATAGCGCCACCTATCATTTCCTCAGATTTCCCAAAAATGTCCCTGAGGCGCACTACCAATCCACTCCAAATGGCCTGAAACGTGCTTAAAACACATTTCTGTAGGTAGGTGAATTTCCCAAACCATAACCCTAAACACTTTGGAAAATTTCACCAAAAACCGCTGGCTGGCTGGCTGGCCCATTCATTTCAATGGGGAAAGTTCAAACCCGTTTAACTCCGGATCTGGACCTCGGAGAGCCTTGCAAACCGCCTCCGTCTGACATAATTCGACCACGGGGAACACGCCTGTCCAATCCCCGACCTTCTACGACCTTCCTAGCCCGAGATATGGCCAAAATAAAGTCCATTTCCGGTCTAGCTCCCAAACCGGAAGTCGGATCTGGACCAAACTTACAGCATCTTCATCCTATCGCCCGACTTACCTGTGTACCAAATTTCAGACCTCTAGCACTTACCCTTCTCCAGAAACCTCGAGTTTGGGGAATTCCCCATCGTGGTAAACTCACTATATACCTAACCCTAACCCTAACCCTAACCCTAACCCTAACCCTAACCTAACCCTAACCCTAACCCTAACCCTAACCCTAACCCTAACCCTAACCCTAACCCTAACCCTAAGCCTAAGCCTAACCCTAACCCTAACCCTAACCCTAAGCCTAACCCTAAGCCTAACCCTAACCTAACCCTAACCCTAACCCTAACCCTAAGCCTAACCCTAACCATTTTTAAATGGCGCAATTTCGAGACAAAAACAAGCCTAGGATGCTCAGAACAGCCCCTAGAACGCCATCCCAGAGTTTTAGCTCGATAGCGCCACCTATCATTTCCTCAGATTTCCCAAAAATGTCCCTGAGACGCACTACCAATCCACTCCAAATGGCCTGAAACGTGCTTAAAACACATTTCTGTAGGTGGCTGAATTTCCCAAACCATAACCCTAAACACTTTGGAAAATTTCACCAAAAACCGCTGGCTGGCTGGCCCATTCATTTCAATGGGGAAAGTTCAAACCCGTTTAACTCCGGATCTGGACCTCGGAGAGCCTTGCAAACCGCCTCCGTCTGACATAATTCGACCACGGAGAACACGCCTGTCCAATCCCCGACCTTCTACGACCTTCCTAGCCCGAGATATGGCCAAAATAAAGTCCATTTCCGGTCTAGCTCCCAAACCGGAAGTCGGATCCGGACCAAACTTACAGCATCTTCATCCTATCGCCCGACTTACCTGTGTACCAAATTTCAGACCTCTAGCACTTACCCTTCTCCAGAAACCTCGAGTTTGGGGAATTCCCCATCGTGGTAAACTCACTATATACCTAACCCTAACCCTAACCCTAACCCTAACCCTAACCCTAACCCTAACCCTAAACCTCGAGTTTGGGGAATTCCCCATCGTGGTAAACTCACTATATACCTAACCTAACCCTAGCCCTAACCCTAGCCCTAACCCTAGCCCTAAGCCTAACCCTAACCATTTTTAAATGGCGCAATTTCGAGACAAAAACAAGCCTAGGATGCTCAGAACAGCCCCTAGAACGCCATCCCAGAGTTTTAGCTCGATAGCGCCACCTATCATTTCCTCAGATTTCCCAAAAATGTCCCTGAGACGCACTACCAATCCACTCCAAATGGCCTGAAACGTGCTTAAAACACATTTCTGTAGGTAGGTGAATTTCCCAAACCATAACCCTAAACACTTTGGAAAATTTCACCAAAAACCGCTGGCTGGCTGGCTGGCCCATTCATTTCAATGGGGAAAGTTCAAACCCGTTTAACTCCGGATCTGGACCTCGGAGAGCCTTGCAAACCGCCTCCGTCTGACATAATTCGACCACGGAGAACACGCCTGTCCAATCCCCGACCTTCTACGACCTTCCTAGCCCGAGATATGGCCAAAATAAAGTCCATTTCCGGTCTAGCTCCCAAACCGGAAGTCGGATCCGGACCAAACTTACAGCATCTTCATCCTATCGCCCGACTTACCTGTGTACCAAATTTCAGACCTCTAGCACTTACCCTTCTCCAGAAACCTCGAGTTTGGGGAATTCCCCATCGTGGTAAACTCACTATATACCTAACCCTAACCCTAACCCTAACCCTGACCTTAATCTTAACCCTACCCCGGGCTCTAATCTTAACCCTAACCCGGGCCCTAATCCTAACCCTAAATTTGGCTTTAAACGAATCTTAACCCTAACCTGTTCTAACCCTAACCTGGGCTTCTTTCAGCCCTCGGATACGGAGTGGTGACGAGGTGATCCCGGGATGAGAGGGATTGATGGACAGTGCCTTCAATCTTGACGTCCGTGACGTCGGGATTAAATCCCCTTCCTCCTAACCCTAACCCTAACCCTAACCCTAACCAAATTTCAGACCTCTAGCACTTACCCTTCTCCAGAAACCTCGAGTTTGGGGAATTCCCCATCGTGGTAAACTCACTATATACCTAACCTAACCCTAGCCCTAACCCTAGCCCTAACCCTAGCCCTAAGCCTAACCCTAACCATTTTTAAATGGCGCAATTTCGAGACAAAAACAAGCCTAGGATGCTCAGAACAGCCCCTAGAACGCCATCCCAGAGTTTTAGCTCGATAGCGCCACCTATCATTTCCTCAGATTTCCCAAAAATGTCCCTGAGACGCACTACCAATCCACTCCAAATGGCCTGAAACGTGCTTAAAACACATTTCTGTAGGTAGGTGAATTTCCCAAACCATAACCCTAAACACTTTGGAAAATTTCACCAAAAACCGCTGGCTGGCTGGCTGGCCCATTCATTTCAATGGGGAAAGTTCAAACCCGTTTAACTCCGGATCTGGACCTCGGAGAGCCTTGCAAACCGCCTCCGTCTGACATAATTCGACCACGGGGAACACGCCTGTCCAATCCCCGACCTTCTACGACCTTCCTAGCCCGAGATATGGCCAAAATAAAGTCCATTTCCGGTCTAGCTCCCAAACCGGAAGTCGGATCTGGACCAAACTTACAGCATCTTCATCCTATCGCCCGACTTACCTGTGTACCAAATTTCAGACCTCTAGCACTTACCCTTCTCCAGAAACCTCGAGTTTGGGGAATTCCCCATCGTGGTAAACTCACTATATACCTAACCTAACCCTAGCCCTAACCCTAGCCCTAACCCTAGCCCTAAGCCTAACCTAACCATTTTTAAATGGCGCAATTTCGAGACAAAAACAAGCCTAGGATGCTCAGAACAGCCCCTAGAACGCCATCCCAGAGTTTTAGCTCGATAGCGCCACCTATCATTTCCTCAGATTTCCCAAAAATGTCCCTGAGACGCACTACCAATCCACTCCAAATGGCCTGAAACGTGCTTAAAACACATTTCTGTAGGTGGCTGAATTTCCCAAACCATAACCCTAAACACTTTGGAAAATTTCACCAAAAACCGCTGGCTGGCTGGCCCATTCATTTCAATGGGGAAAGTTCAAACCCGTTTAACTCCGGATCTGGACCTCGGAGAGCCTTGCAAACCGCCTCCGTCTGACATAATTCGACCACGGAGAACACGCCTGTCCAATCCCCGACCTTCTACGACCTTCCTAGCCCGAGATATGGCCAAAATAAAGTCCATTTCCGGTCTAGCTCCCAAACCGGAAGTCGGATCCGGACCAAACTTACAGCATCTTCATCCTATCGCCCGACTTACCTGTGTACCAAATTTCAGACCTCTAGCACTTACCCTTCTCCAGAAACCTCGAGTTTGGGGAATTCCCCATCGTGGTAAACTCACTATATACCTAACCCTAACCCTAACCCTAACCCCTAACAGATTTGACTTACCTGGTGTTCTTCTTTGCTCTTCTTTCTTCTCTCTTGGACTCTGTGGGTGAGACAGGCAATTTACACAGATCCGGATTTCATTAACCTAAATATTGGCTCTAACCCTAACCTTAAATATTGGCTCTAACCCTAACCTAAATATTGGCTCTAACCCTAACCTTGGCTCTAATCCTGACCCTAACCCCACATCCTAATCCTAATCCCAACCCTAAATCTAATCCTAACCTGGCTCTTTTTCTATAACCCCAGTTTACTCTAATCCTAACCTGGGCTTTCAATTTCTAACCCTAACCTGTTTGAACCCTAGTCTTGGTTCCTTTTAAGCCATCCTAACCTTAATTTTAAGTTCATAAATTAATTCCAATTTTAACCATAATTTTGGCTTTAACCCCACGTTCCAACCCTAATGCATGGAGGGGGGGCGAGGTGGTCCCAGGATGAGAGGGATGATGGACAGTGCCTTCAATCTTGGCGTTTATGACGCCGAGATTAACTTTTTCTTACCCTAACCCTAACCCTAGCCCTAGCCCTAGCCCTAACCCTAGCCCTAAGCCTAGCCCTAAGCCTAACCCTAACCATTTTTAAATGGCGCAATTTCGAGACAAAAACAAGCCTAGGATGCTCAGAACAGCCCCTAGAACGCCATCCCAGAGTTTTAGCTCGATAGCGCCACCTATCATTTCCTCAGATTTCCCAAAAATGTCCCTGAGACGCACTACCAATCCACTCCAAATGGCCTGAAACGTGCTTAAAACACATTTCTGTAGGTAGGTGAATTTCCCAAACCATAACCCTAAACACTTTGGAAAATTTCACCAAAAACCGCTGGCTGGCTGGCTGGCCCATTCATTTCAATGGGGAAAGTTCAAACCCGTTTAACTCCGGATCTGGACCTCGGAGAGCCTTGCAAACCGCCTCCGTCTGACATAATTCGACCACGGGGAACACGCCTGTCCAATCCCCGACCTTCTACGACCTTCCTGGCCCGAGATATGGCCAAAATAAAGTCCATTTCCGGTCTAGCTCCCAAACCGGAAGTCGGATCCGGACCAAACTTACAGCATCTTCATCCTATCGCCCGACTTACCTGTGTACCAAATTTCAGACCTCTAGCACTTACCCTTCTCCAGAAACCTCGAGTTTGGGGAATTCCCCATCGTGGTAAACTCACTATATACCTAACCCTAACCCTAACCCTAACCCTAACCCTAACCCTAACCAACCCTAACCCTAACCCTAACCCTAACCCTAACCCTAACCCTAACCCTAAATTTGGCTTTAAACGAATCTTAACCCTAACCTGTTCTAACCCTAACCTGGGCTTCTTTCAGCCCTCGGATACGGAGTGGTGACGAGGTGATCCCGGGATGAGAGGGATTGATGGACAGTGCCTTCAATCTTGACGTCCGTGACGTCGGGATTAAATCCCCTTCCTCCTAACCCTAACCCTAACCCTAACCCTAACCCTAAACTCACTATATACCTAACCTAACCCTAGCCCTAACCCTAGCCCTAACCCTAGCCCTAAGCCTAACCCTAACCATTTTTAAATGGCGCAATTTCGAGACAAAAACAAGCCTAGGATGCTCAGAACAGCCCCTAGAACGCCATCCCAGAGTTTTAGCTCGATAGCGCCACCTATCATTTCCTCAGATTTCCCAAAAATGTCCCTGAGACGCACTACCAATCCACTCCAAATGGCCTGAAACGTGCTTAAAACACATTTCTGTAGGTAGGTGAATTTCCCAAACCATAACCCTAAACACTTTGGAAAATTTCACCAAAAACCGCTGGCTGGCTGGCTGGCCCATTCATTTCAATGGGGAAAGTTCAAACCCGTTTAACTCCGGATCTGGACCTCGGAGAGCCTTGCAAACCGCCTCCGTCTGACATAATTCGACCACGGGGAACACGCCTGTCCAATCCCCGACCTTCTACGACCTTCCTAGCCCGAGATATGGCCAAAATAAAGTCCATTTCCGGTCTAGCTCCCAAACCGGAAGTCGGATCCGGACCAAACTTACAGCATCTTCATCCTATCGCCCGACTTACCTGTGTACCAAATTTCAGACCTCTAGCACTTACCCTTCTCCAGAAACCTCGAGTTTGGGGAATTCCCCATCGTGGTAAACTCACTATATACCTAACCCTAACCCTAACCCTAACCCTAACCCTAACCCTAACCCTAACCCTAAATTTGGCTTTAAACGAATCTTAACCCTAACCTGTTCTAACCCTAACCTGGGCTTCTTTCAGCCCTCGGATACGGAGTGGTGACGAGGTGATCCCGGGATGAGAGGGATTGATGGACAGTGCCTTCAATCTTGACGTCCGTGACGTCGGGATTAAATCCCCTTCCTCCTAACCCTAACCCTAACCCTAACCCTAACCCTAAACTCACTATATACCTAACCTAACCCTAGCCCTAACCCTAGCCCTAACCCTAGCCCTAAGCCTAACCCTAACCATTTTTAAATGGCGCAATTTCGAGACAAAAACAAGCCTAGGATGCTCAGAACAGCCCCTAGAACGCCATCCCAGAGTTTTAGCTCGATAGCGCCACCTATCATTTCCTCAGATTTCCCAAAAATGTCCCTGAGACGCACTACCAATCCACTCCAAATGGCCTGAAACGTGCTTAAAACACATTTCTGTAGGTAGGTGAATTTCCCAAACCATAACCCTAAACACTTTGGAAAATTTCACCAAAAACCGCTGGCTGGCTGGCTGGCCCATTCATTTCAATGGGGAAAGTTCAAACCCGTTTAACTCCGGATCTGGACCTCGGAGAGCCTTGCAAACCGCCTCCGTCTGACATAATTCGACCACGGGGAACACGCCTGTCCAATCCCCGACCTTCTACGACCTTCCTAGCCCGAGATATGGCCAAAATAAAGTCCATTTCCGGTCTAGCTCCCAAACCGGAAGTCGGATCCGGACCAAACTTACAGCATCTTCATCCTATCGCCCGACTTACCTGTGTACCAAATTTCAGACCTCTAGCACTTACCCTTCTCCAGAAACCTCGAGTTTGGGGAATTCCCCATCGTGGTAAACTCACTATATACCTAACCCTAACCCTAACCCTAACCCTAACCCTAACCCTAACCCTAACCCTAAATTTGGCTTTAAACGAATCTTAACCCTAACCTGTTCTAACCCTAACCTGGGCTTCTTTCAGCCCTCGGATACGGAGTGGTGACGAGGTGATCCCGGGATGAGAGGGATTGATGGACAGTGCCTTCAATCTTGACGTCCGTGACGTCGGGATTAAATCCCCTTCCTCCTAACCCTAACCCCTAACCCTAACCCTAACCCTAAACTCACTATATACCTAACCTAACCTAGCCCTAACCTAGCCCTAACCTAGCCCTAAGCCTAACCCTAACCATTTTTAAATGGCGCAATTTCGAGACAAAAACAAGCCTAGGATGCTCAGAACAGCCCCTAGAACGCCATCCCAGAGTTTTAGCTCGATAGCGCCACCTATCATTTCCTCAGATTTCCCAAAAATGTCCCTGAGACGCACTACCAATCCACTCCAAATGGCCTGAAACGTGCTTAAAACACATTTCTGTAGGTAGGTGAATTTCCCAAACCATAACCCTAAACACTTTGGAAAATTTCACCAAAAACCGCTGGCTGGCTGGCTGGCCCATTCATTTCAATGGGGAAAGTTCAAACCCGTTTAACTCCGGATCTGGACCTCGGAGAGCCTTGCAAACCGCCTCCGTCTGACATAATTCGACCACGGGGAACACGCCTGTCCAATCCCCGACCTTCTACGACCTTCCTAGCCCGAGATATGGCCAAAATAAAGTCCATTTCCGGTCTAGCTCCCAAACCGGAAGTCGGATCCGGACCAAACTTACAGCATCTTCATCCTATCGCCCGACTTACCTGTGTACCAAATTTCAGACCTCTAGCACTTACCCTTCTCCAGAAACCTCGAGTTTGGGGAATTCCCCATCGTGGTAAACTCACTATATACCTAACCCTAACCCTAACCCTAACCCTAACCCTAACCCTAACCCTAACCCTAAATTTGGCTTTAAACGAATCTTAACCCTAACCTGTTCTAACCCTAACCTGGGCTTCTTTCAGCCCTCGGATACGGAGTGGTGACGAGGTGATCCGGGATGAGAGGGATTGATGGACAGTGCCTTCAATCTTGACGTCCGTGGCGTCGGGATTAAATCCCCTTCCTCCTAACCCTAACCCTAACCCTAACCCTAACCCTAAACTCACTATATACCTAACCTAACCCTAGCCCTAACCCTAGCCCTAACCCTAGCCCTAAGCCTAACCCTAACCATTTTTAAATGGCGCAATTTCGAGACAAAAACAAGCCTAGGATGCTCAGAACAGCCCCTAGAACGCCATCCCAGAGTTTTAGCTCGATAGCGCCACCTATCATTTCCTCAGATTTCCCAAAAATGTCCCTGAGACGCACTACCAATCCACTCCAAATGGCCTGAAACGTGCTTAAAACACATTTCTGTAGGTAGGTGAATTTCCCAAACCATAACCCTAAACACTTTGGAAAATTTCACCAAAAACCGCTGGCTGGCTGGCTGGCCCATTCATTTCAATGGGGAAAGTTCAAACCCGTTTAACTCCGGATCTGGACCTCGGAGAGCCTTGCAAACCGCCTCCGTCTGACATAATTCGACCACGGGGAACACGCCTGTCCAATCCCCGACCTTCTACGACCTTCCTAGCCCGAGATATGGCCAAAATAAAGTCCATTTCCGGTCTAGCTCCCCAAACCGGAAGTCGGATCCGGACCAAACTTACAGCATCTTCATCCTATCGCCCGACTTACCTGTGTACCAAATTTCAGACCTCTAGCACTTACCCTTCTCCAGAAACCTCGAGTTTGGGGAATTCCCCATCGTGGTAAACTCACTATATACCTAACCCTAACCCTAACCCTAACCCTAACCCTAACCCTAACCCTAAATTTGGCTTTAAACGAATCTTAACCCTAACCTGTTCTAACCCTAACCTGGGCTTCTTTCAGCCCTCGGATACGGAGTGGTGACGAGGTGATCCCGGGATGAGAGGGATTGATGGACAGTGCCTTCAATCTTGACGTCCGTGACGTCGGGATTAAATCCCCTTCCTCCTAACCCTAACCCTAACCCTAACCCTAACCCTAAACTCACTATATACCTAACCTAACCCTAGCCCTAACCCTAGCCCTAACCCTAGCCCTAAGCCTAACCCTAACCATTTTTAAATGGCGCAATTTCGAGACAA
The DNA here is from genome assembly GCA_911728415.1 of Lagocephalus sceleratus. Classification (NCBI taxonomy): domain Eukaryota; kingdom Metazoa; phylum Chordata; class Actinopteri; order Tetraodontiformes; family Tetraodontidae; genus Lagocephalus; species Lagocephalus sceleratus. The sequence continues at coordinate 11,322,223 of CAJVRN010000216.1, read as the reverse complement.
AAACAAGCCTAGGATGCTCAGAACAGCCCCTAGAACGCCATCCCAGAGTTTTAGCTCGATAGCGCCACCTATCATTTCCTCAGATTTCCCAAAAATGTCCCTGAGACGCACTACCAATCCACTCCAAATGGCCTGAAACGTGCTTAAAACACATTTCTGTAGGTAGGTGAATTTCCCAAACCATAACCCTAAACACTTTGGAAAATTTCACCAAAAACCGCTGGCTGGCTGGCTGGCCCATTCATTTCAATGGGGAAAGTTCAAACCCGTTTAACTCCGGATCTGGACCTCGGAGAGCCTTGCAAACCGCCTCCGTCTGACATAATTCGACCACGGGGAACACGCCTGTCCAATCCCCGACCTTCTACGACCTTCCTAGCCCGAGATATGGCCAAAATAAAGTCCATTTCCGGTCTAGCTCCCAAACCGGAAGTCGGATCCGGACCAAACTTACAGCATCTTCATCCTATCGCCCGACTTACCTGTGTACCAAATTTCAGACCTCTAGCACTTACCCTTCTCCAGAAACCTCGAGTTTGGGGAATTCCCCATCGTGGTAAACTCACTATATACCTAACCCTAACCCTAACCCTAACCCTAACCCTAACCCTAAATTTGGCTTTAAACGAATCTTAACCCTAACCTGTTCTAACCCTAACCTGGGCTTCTTTCAGCCCTCGGATACGGAGTGGTGACGAGGTGATCCCGGGATGAGAGGGATTGATGGACAGTGCCTTCAATCTTGACGTCCGTGACGTCCGGGATTAAATCCCCTTCCTCCTAACCCTAACCCTAACCCTAACCCTAACCCTAAACTCACTATATACCTAACCTAACCCTAGCCCTAACCCTAGCCCTAACCCTAGCCCTAAGCCTAACCCTAACCATTTTTAAATGGCGCAATTTCGAGACAAAAACAAGCCTAGGATGCTCAGAACAGCCCCTAGAACGCCATCCCAGAGTTTTAGCTCGATAGCGCCACCTATCATTTCCTCAGATTTCCCAAAAATGTCCCTGAGACGCACTACCAATCCACTCCAAATGGCCTGAAACGTGCTTAAAACACATTTCTGTAGGTAGGTGAATTTCCCAAACCATAACCCTAAACACTTTGGAAAATTTCACCAAAAACCGCTGGCTGGCTGGCTGGCCCATTCATTTCAATGGGGAAAGTTCAAACCCGTTTAACTCCGGATCTGGACCTCGGAGAGCCTTGCAAACCGCCTCCGTCTGACATAATTCGACCACGGGGAACACGCCTGTCCAATCCCCGACCTTCTACGACCTTCCTAGCCGAGATATGGCCAAAATAAAGTCCATTTCCGGTCTAGCTCCCAAACCGGAAGTCGGATCCGGACCAAACTTACAGCATCTTCATCCTATCGCCCGACTTACCTGTGTACCAAATTTCAGACCTCTAGCACTTACCCTTCTCCAGAAACCTCGAGTTTGGGGAATTCCCCATCGTGGTAAACTCACTATATACCTAACCCTAACCCTAACCCTAACCCTAACCCTAACCCTAACCCTAACCCTAACCCTAAATTTGGCTTTAAACGAATCTTAACCCTAACCTGTTCTAACCCTAACCTGGGCTTCTTTCAGCCCTCGGATACGGAGTGGTGACGAGGTGATCCCGGGATGAGAGGGATTGATGGACAGTGCCTTCAATCTTGACGTCCGTGACGTCGGGATTAAATCCCCTTCCTCCTAACCCTAACCCTAACCCTAACCCTAACCCTAAACTCACTATATACCTAACCTAACCCTAGCCCTAACCCTAGCCCTAACCCTAGCCCTAAGCCTAACCCTAACCATTTTTAAATGGCGCAATTTCGAGACAAAAACAAGCCTAGGATGCTCAGAACAGCCCCTAGAACGCCATCCCAGAGTTTTAGCTCGATAGCGCCACCTATCATTTCCTCAGATTTCCCAAAAATGTCCCTGAGACGCACTACCAATCCACTCCAAATGGCCTGAAACGTGCTTAAAACACATTTCTGTAGGTAGGTGAATTTCCCAAACCATAACCCTAAACACTTTGGAAAATTTCACCAAAAACCGCTGGCTGGCTGGCTGGCCCATTCATTTCAATGGGGAAAGTTCAAACCCGTTTAACTCCGGATCTGGACCTCGGAGAGCCTTGCAAACCGCCTCCGTCTGACATAATTCGACCACGGGGAACACGCCTGTCCAATCCCCGACCTTCTACGACCTTCCTAGCCCGAGATATGGCCAAAATAAAGTCCATTTCCGGTCTAGCTCCCAAACCGGAAGTCGGATCCGGACCAAACTTACAGCATCTTCATCCTATCGCCCGACTTACCTGTGTACCAAATTTCAGACCTCTAGCACTTACCCTTCTCCAGAAACCTCGAGTTTGGGGAATTCCCCATCGTGGTAAACTCACTATATACCTAACCCTAACCCTAACCCTAACCCTAACCCTAACCCTAACCCTAACCCTAAATTTGGCTTTAAACGAATCTTAACCCTAACCTGTTCTAACCCTAACCTGGGCTTCTTTCAGCCCTCGGATACGGAGTGGTGACGAGGTGATCCCGGGATGAGAGGGATTGATGGACAGTGCCTTCAATCTTGACGTCCGTGACGTCGGGATTAAATCCCCTTCCTCCTAACCCTAACCCTAACCCTAACCCTAACCCTAAACTCACTATATACCTAACCTAACCCTAGCCCTAACCCTAGCCCTAAGCCTAACCCTAACCATTTTTAAATGGCGCAATTTCGAGACAAAAACAAGCCTAGGATGCTCAGAACAGCCCCTAGAACGCCATCCCAGAGTTTTAGCTCGATAGCGCCACCTATCATTTCCTCAGATTTCCCAAAAATGTCCCTGAGACGCACTACCAATCCACTCCAAATGGCCTGAAACGTGCTTAAAACACATTTCTGTAGGTAGGTGAATTTCCCAAACCATAACCCTAAACACTTTGGAAAATTTCACCAAAAACCGCTGGCTGGCTGGCTGGCCCATTCATTTCAATGGGGAAAGTTCAAACCCGTTTAACTCCGGATCTGGACCTCGGAGAGCCTTGCAAACCGCCTCCGTCTGACATAATTCGACCACGGGGAACACGCCTGTCCAATCCCCGACCTTCTACGACCTTCCTAGCCCGAGATATGGCCAAAATAAAGTCCATTTCCGGTCTAGCTCCCAAACCGGAAGTCGGATCCGGACCAAACTTACAGCATCTTCATCCTATCGCCCGACTTACCTGTGTACCAAATTTCAGACCTCTAGCACTTACCCTTCTCCAGAAACCTCGAGTTTGGGGAATTCCCCATCGTGGTAAACTCACTATATACCTAACCCTAACCCTAACCCTAACCCTAACCCTAACCCTAACCCTAACCCTAAATTTGGCTTTAAACGAATCTTAACCCTAACCTGTTCTAACCCTAACCTGGGCTTCTTTCAGCCCTCGGATACGGAGTGGTGACGAGGTGATCCCGGGATGAGAGGGATTGATGGACAGTGCCTTCAATCTTGACGTCCGTGACGTCGGGATTAAATCCCCTTCCTCCTAACCCTAACCCTAACCTAACCCTAACCCTAAACTCACTATATACCTAACCTAACCCTAGCCCTAACCTAGCCCTAACCCTAGCCCTAAGCCTAACCTAACCATTTTTAAATGGCGCAATTTCGAGACAAAAACAAGCCTAGGATGCTCAGAACAGCCCCTAGAACGCCATCCCAGAGTTTTAGCTCGATAGCGCCACCTATCATTTCCTCAGATTTCCCAAAAATGTCCCTGAGGCGCACTACCAATCCACTCCAAATGGCCTGAAACGTGCTTAAAACACATTTCTGTAGGTAGGTGAATTTCCCAAACCATAACCCTAAACACTTTGGAAAATTTCACCAAAAACCGCTGGCTGGCTGGCTGGCCCATTCATTTCAATGGGGAAAGTTCAAACCCGTTTAACTCCGGATCTGGACCTCGGAGAGCCTTGCAAACCGCCTCCGTCTGACATAATTCGACCACGGGGAACACGCCTGTCCAATCCCCGACCTTCTACGACCTTCCTAGCCCGAGATATGGCCAAAATAAAGTCCATTTCCGGTCTAGCTCCCAAACCGGAAGTCGGATCCGGACCAAACTTACAGCATCTTCATCCTATCGCCCGACTTACCTGTGTACCAAATTTCAGACCTCTAGCACTTACCCTTCTCCAGAAACCTCGAGTTTGGGGAATTCCCCATCGTGGTAAACTCACTATATACCTAACCCTAACCCTAACCCTAACCCTAACCCTAACCCTAACCCTAACCCTAACCCTAACCCATTCCTAACCCTAACCCGGCCCCAACCCTAACCTTAACCCAGTCCTAACCCTAACCCGGCCCCAACCCTAACCTTAACCCAGTCCTAACCTTAACCCAGCCCCAACCCTAACCCTAACCCAGCCCTAACCCTAACCTTAACCCAGCCCTAACCCTAACCCTTAACCTGGCCCTAACCTTAACCCAGCCCTAACCCTAACCCTTAACCTGGCCCTAACCTTAACCTAACCCTAAACTCAACCTAACCCCTTGGATTTCACACAATAGGATTACAAGACGATTGAGAAAAGGGAAACATACAATTAGGACCATTGGAAATTCCAAAGCCACTACTTACCAGGAAGAAACCCTAACAAAATCCTGGAGGGCTCACCCACGCCCCGCCCCCTGACCGGAGCCTTCATAGGTCCGGTCTGAGTGAGAGCTCATTCATTCTCACTGAAATTCAAAGAAAACATCGGAAAAAGCAATTGCAACACCCACTCCAAACGAACGAGCTAGGCCTGAAGAAGGTTCACTACGGACCGAAACGTTGCACACTAGCTCGTTTTCAACCGAAAAATTCGTTGTAAACTATTCGCTTTCAATTTCAAAATTATTTTTTTACCACATGGCGGAGTACAGAGACGAGGGCGAGTGGACTCTGGTGTCTCGCGGCCGCAGGCGGAACCAACATCACCGCCGCCCCGAGCCCCAGAACCCCGGCCGCCGTGACTGGCACCGCCGTGAGGGTACCATCCATCCTCCGCATCCTAACGGTCGCAGCGGATATGACGCGGGGGTTCCCCGGAGCCGGGATCCCCGCTACCGGGATCCCCGCAGCTATGCATCCGTTGCGAGGATACACAGCGGACGGGAGGATAATTACAACCCTCCGCAACAACGCTTTTTAAAGCGAGGCTTTCAGCCACAATTTTTTGAACCCCGGGGCGTTATGCGCCCCCACAAATTCAAATAATGCACAACGCGCGCCCCCGTAACAACAGGGGAGCGCTGCGAGACAGCAGCAGGAGGGCCCAAATCTACAGACCCAGATTTTGGCCTCCAAACTGCGCATCTTTTTAAAATAATTAAAATCCTCCACCATTTAAAAATTGCATCGGCAGAGCAGTCCCCTCCCACCATCAAGAAACTTTCCATAAATCTGGCCAACACAATAAAACCCTCAAACCCAAATGCAAAGACAAAACTTTTATTAGAGGGAAATGCACGGAATTGGGAGGTTACCACCATGATGATCCTCCGGGATCATTATTTATATGAGCTCGAGGTGGAGCTGGGGGCCCTCGCTCAGCTGTCCCCACAGGGATGGGAGGGTCCCTTCCAGATCGCCTCCGTCTGGGCAAAGCGGGACCTGGGCAGGCGGCTCCAGGGTGAGACTCTGGAGCAGGCACAGGCCCAGATTATTGCGGCAGCGGGAGGTTCCGGGGGAGGTGAGGGGACGGCTGGTCCTCCGCCGCCATCTCCCTCTCTCTCCTCCCCTCTTCCTCCTGCTGCAGCCCCACCTCCCTCACGGACAGCTCAGAACACTGAAACAACAACAACACAGGTGGAAAAACACACTGTTACGGTGGAGGTACATCAGCCACCGAGACACACTGAATTGGCTCCCACACCACCTGCTCCACCCAGGGCCATTCAAAAGCGGTCGGTGGGCACAGAAACGGAGGAGTCAGGAGGCTGGTCACCTGTAAGACAGGAAAACCTCTTACACCTCCCAGCCCAGGACGACCCACCGCAGCCGCAGAGAACCCCCCGCTTGACCCCCCGCTTACCTGTCGCGACAGCGCCCTCCCCTGGACCTGATTCCATCCTGGACGCTCCAATTGACACCGACCTGCTCATCGACCTCGGTGAGCACAGGCTGGTGCCTTTGTCCACACCAGTGGAGGGCGCTGGACAGATGGCCAGGAGACTCCGGTCAGCTGTACAGAGCCAGCTTAAAGTGGGGGCACATCAAACCCCCTCAACAACCCTCCTCACCTCCTGAACCCGTGACACGCAGAGCCACCAGACACATCCACACAAACAACAAGATGCAGAACTGGGGCCTGAGTGTCAACAAGAAGTGGTTGATTCTGGGGGACTCTAACATGGGCAGAATCCCCCCGTTCACACACGACCAACTGCAGGTGGAGAGTTACCCGGGGGGCAAATTTTAAGCACGGGAGGAGATCATAAAGAAGGCCACGATCTTCACCGAGGTGGAGCAGGTCGTTCTGGCCTTTGGCCTCAACAATCGCTCTCAGAAGGACAGACTCACCTCGTCTGGCCAGATGAGGGCGGCGGTTGAGGCGGCAGACAGCCGCTTCCCAAACGCCGCCATCTGGGTGCCTCTGGTCAACTTCTCCAGCCTCCTCCCTGCAAAAGAGCAAAAAAATCTTAAATTTCTGAACACGCAAATCAGGAAAAACTGTCTCGCTATCCCTCCCTTAGCTCCTCACCTCTTCTCCACACTTAACGACCACGTCCATTGGACTAAGGCCACAGCGAGACACATGCTCCAACACTGGTTCGAGCATGTAAAATGCCAGTCCCCATAAGCCTGCCTTCTCAGGAGGGGTCTAAAAATGTAATGATTTTGGCCAAAAAATTTAAATTAACAAAACCACAATCTCAACTACTAAACAGGGGGCTGACATTCATCCCAACACAGGGAACTCACAAAGATCTCCTGGAGCAGACTAGATGGGACCTGCAGCAATACCACAGGAGAATTAAATTGGCATCCCATTTCCAAAATAACAACAGGAACAACGAAAGTAATTCAGAGCCCCCACCGTTCACGCCCAGGTCCACCTGGACTCCGTCCTTGGACACACTGCCCCCGGAAGTCCAGGCGCTGATCGCGGCGGACACACAATGCTTTGACCACAAGTTCCGGCCCTGCAGGGTGAAACCTAACCTCAGCAGTGAGGAGACGGCAGCCCTGCAGGAGCTGAGACGAAATGTCAACATTGTTATAAAACCAGCAGACAAAGGCAGCGCAGTGGTCGTCATGGACCGAGAACAATACCTGTGGGAAGGGATGAGACAATTAGAAGACGGGAACTACTACACAAAATTGGACACCCCTATTTATTTAGAAACAGCTAAATTGGTTGAGCAGATCATCAACAAATTATTGGACAAAAAATTCATAAATAAAAAACAACATAAATACCTGATCGGGAATCCTCAACCCAGGGCCAGACTCTTTTACATGCTCCCAAAGATCCACAAGGATCCGGCCAAATGGAGCAGGCCACACATCATTCCTCCGGGCCGCCCCATAGTCAGCGACTGTGGCAGCGAGACCTACCACACGGCGGAATATATCGATTATTTCCTAAACCCCCTCTCGTGCAGACACCCCTCATACATCCAGGACACATATGACTTTATCCATAAAGTCTCCACACTACGTTCCCCCGATTCGTTTCTATTCACCCTGGACATTGACAGCCTGTACACAAATATAGACATAAATGAAGGCATCCAGGCTGTGAAAAACATATTCTTCAAATTCCCAAACAAAAAAAGACCAGAAAAGGAGCTTCTTCAGCTCCTTGAAATTAATTTGAGGCAAAACGATTTTCAATTTGACGACAAATTTTACTTACAAATTAAGGGAACAGCGATGGGCAAAAAATTTGCACCAGCCTATGCTAACATATTTATGGCTGAGTGGGAGACATCAGCATTGGCATCCTGCAAAAAGAAGCCGTTGCATTATTTTAGGTACCTGGGTGATATTTGGGGTGTCTGGCACCACACACGGGAGGAGTTTGGGGGAATTCCTCAACGTGCTCAACCAGCACAATCCGTCCATCAAACTGAAGTCCACCGTAAATGACACATCGGTGGATTTCCTGGACACCACCACCTTTAAAGGGGAGAAATTTAAGGCCACCCAGAACCTGGATATCAAGGTCTTCTTTAAGGAAACTGACTCCCATGCACTACTACATGGGAGTAGTTTCCATCCCAAACATATTTTCAAAGGCCTTTTAAAATCACAATTACTGAGGTTCCACAGAATATGTACTCACCAGGGAGATTTCCTGGAGGCCACCAGGACGCTGTTCCGGGCTCTCTCCACAAGGGGGTACTCGAGGTCTTTCAGACGAAGGGCCCTCAGGGAATTCCTCGATAGGAGACCGGTCCAGGCTTCTTCCATCATTCCCCTGGTGACTACATACTCCTGTCCGGCCACCCTACTAATGAAAAACATTAAAAATAATTTTTCAAAAATCCTGAGCAGCCACTCCGCCTTCTCTGACTGTAGAATCATCGCGGCATACAGAAAGAACAAAAACCTACAGGACCTGCTGGTCAGGGCCAAAATGAAGCCCCTGTCCACAGCAGTGTCCAGGAGCCGCGGTGAATTCTACAGACACAGAGTGTGGATACGGAGCCAGGTTTACAAAGAGGTTTTTAAAGGGGAAACCCAGGGAAGCCCCCACACAAGGAATTGTGTGTACCTGATAACTTGTGGGGTGTGTGGCGTCCAATATGTTGGGGAGACCAAAAACACCCTTCTGTTGCGGTTCACCCAGCATAGATATAACATCCTGAGGAAAAAGGAGACCCACACCCCACTCGTGAGCCACTTTGTGGATCATGGATGGCCGTCCCTCCAGGCGACGGTCATCGAACATGACCACAGGTGGTCCACCATCCAGCGTGTCAGGGCTGAGCGACGCTGGATCATCAGGTTGGGCACACAGTTTCCGAGGGGCCTGAACTCCAAATAGACCAATCCCGACCTGGCACAAGAGATGGCCCGTGCACGGAACTCCAACGCCGCCGCGGCACCGGGGTTCCTAACCCCAACCCTAACCTTACCCAGCCAGCGCCTCCAATGCCTGGGTCCGGTTTTGGTCCCGGAGAGTCATCGGCCCCTGAAAAAAGGAAAAAAGAATAACAATCACAACCAAAGACAATGTGATTTTATATAAAACCCTCCAGCTCCCATGACACTGACTAGACACTCAGTGATATTCTAATTCCCGGATTTAATTTTCCTATCTCCTTTGAACCTAACCCTAATCTAACCCCCTAACCCTGTAACCCTGGCCCCCTAACCTAACCCCCTAACCCTTCTCCTAACCTTAAACTAACCCTAACCCCGGCCCTAAACCCAACCTTAACCCATTCCTAACCCTAACCCGGCCCCAACCCTAACCTTAACCCAGTCCTAACCCTAACCCGGCCCCAACCCTAACCTTAACCCAGTCCTAACCTTAACCCAGCCCCAACCCTAACCCTAACCCAGCCCTAACCCTAACCTTAACCCAGCCCTAACCCTAACCCTTAACCTGGCCCTAACCTTAACCCAGCCCTAACCCTAACCCTTAACCTGGCCCTAACCTTAACCTAACCCTAAACTCAACCTAACCCCTTGGATTTCACACAATAGGATTACAAGACGATTGAGAAAAGGGAAACATACAATTAGGACCATTGGAAATTCCAAAGCCACTACTTACCAGGAAGAAACCTAACAAAATCCTGGAGGGCTCACCCACGCCCCGCCCCCTGACCGGAGCCTTCATAGGTCCGGTCTGGTGAAGCTCATTCATTCTCACTGAAATTCAAAAGAAAACATCGGAAAAAGCAATTGCAACACCCACTCCAAACGAACGAGCTAGGCCTGAAGAAGGTTCACTACGGACCGAAACGTTGCACACTAGCTCGTTTTCAACCGAAAAATTCGTTGTAAACTATTCGCTTTCAATTTCAAAATTATTTTTTTACCACATGGCGGAGTACAGAGACGAGGGCGAGTGGACTCTGGTGTCTCGCGGCCGCAGGCGGAACCAACATCACCGCCGCCCCGAGCCCCCAGAACCCCGGCCGCCGTGACTGGCACCGCCGTGAGGGTACCATCCATCCTCCGCATCCTAACGGTCGCAGCGGATATGACGCGGGGTTCCCGGAGCCGGGATCCCCGCTACCGGGATCCCCGCAGCTATGCATCCGTTGCGAGGATACACAGCGGACGGGAGGATAATTACAACCCTCCGCAACAACGCTTTTTAAAGCGAGGCTTTCAGCCACAATTTTTTTGAACCCCGGGGGCGTTATGCGCCCCCACAAATTCAAATAATGCACAACGCGCCCCCCGTAACAACAGGGGGAGCGCTGCGAGACAGCAGCAGGAGAGGCCCAAATCTACAGACCCAGATTTTGGCCTCAAACTGCGCATCTTTTTTAAAATAATTAAAATCCTCCACCATTTAAAAATTGCATCGGCAGAGCAGTCCCCTCCCACCATCAAGAAACTTTCCATAAATCTGGCCAACACAATAAAACCCTCAAACCCAAATGCAAAGACAAAACTTTTATTAGAGGGAAATGCACGGAATTGGGAGGTTACCACCATGATGATCCTCCGGGATCATTATTTATATGAGCTCGAGGTGGAGCTGGGGGCCCTCGCTCAGCTGTCCCCACAGGGATGGGAGGGTCCCTTCCAGATCGCCTCCGTCTGGGCAAAGCGGGACCTGGGCAGGCGGCTCCAGGGTGAGACTCTGGAGCAGGCACAGGCCCAGATTATTGCGGCAGCGGGAGGTTCCGGGGGAGGTGAGGGGACGGCTGGTCCTCCGCCGCCATCTCCCTCTCTCTCCTCCCCTCTTCCTCCTGCTGCAGCCCCACCTCCCTCACGGACAGCTCAGAACACTGAAACAACAACAACACAGGTGGAAAAACACACTGTTACGGTGGAGGTACATCAGCCACCGAGACACACTGAATTGGCTCCCACACCACCTGCTCCACCCAGGGCCATTCAAAGCGGTCGGTGGGCACAGAAACGGAGGAGTCAGGAGGCTGGTCACCTGTAAGACAGGAAAACCTCTTACACCTCCCAGCCCAGGACGACCCACCGCAGCCGCAGAGAACCCCCCGCTTGACCCCCCGCTTACCTGTCGCGACAGCGCCCTCCCCTGGACCTGATTCCATCCTGGACGCTCCAATTGACACCGACCTGCTCATCGACCTCGGTGAGCACAGGCTGGTGCCTTTGTCCACACCAGTGGAGGGCGCTGGACAGATGGCCAGGAGACTCCGGTCAGCTGTACAGAGCCAGCTTAAAGTGGGGGCACATCAAACCCCTCAACAACCCTCCTCACCTCCTGAACCCGTGACACGCAGAGCCACCAGACACATCCACACAAACAACAAGATGCAGAACTGGGGCCTGAGTGTCAACAAGAAGTGGTTGATTCTGGGGGACTCTAACATGGGCAGAATCCCCCGTTCACACACGACCAACTGCAGGTGGAGAGTTACCCGGGGGCAAATTTTAAGCACGCGGAGGAGATCATAAAGAAGGCCACGATCTTCACCGAGGTGGAGCAGGTCGTTCTGGCCTTTGGCCTCAACAATCGCTCTCAGAAGGACAGACTCACCTCGTCTGGCCAGATGAGGGCGGCGGTTGAGGCGGCAGACAGCCGCTTCCCAAACGCCGCCATCTGGGTGCCTCTGGTCAACTTCTCCAGCCTCCTCCCTGCAAAAGAGCAAAAAAATCTTAAATTTCTGAACACGCAAATCAGGAAAAACTGTCTCGCTATCCCTCCCTTAGCTCCTCACCTCTTCTCCACACTTAACGACCACGTCCATTGGACTAAGGCCACAGCGAGACACATGCTCCAACACTGGTTCGAGCATGTAAAATGCCAGTCCCCATAAGCCTGCCTTCTCAGGAGGGGTCTAAAAATGTAATGATTTTGGCCAAAAAATTTAAATTAACAAAACCACAATCTCAACTACTAAACAGGGGGCTGACATTCATCCCAACACAGGGAACTCACAAAAGATCTCCTGGAGCAGACTAGATGGGACCTGCAGCAATACCACAGGAGAATTAAATTGGCATCCCATTTCCAAAATAACAACAGGAACAACGAAAGTAATTCAGAGCCCCCACCGTTCACGCCCAGGTCCACCTGGACTCCGTCCTTGGACACACTGCCCCCGGAAGTCCAGGCGCTGATCGCGGCGGACACACAATGCTTTGACCACAAGTTCCGGCCCTGCAGGGTGAAACCTAACCTCAGCAGTGAGGAGACGGCAGCCCTGCAGGAGCTGAGACGAAATGTCAACATTGTTATAAAACCAGCAGACAAAGGCAGCGCAGTGGTCGTCATGGACCGAGAACAATACCTGTGGGAAGGGATGAGACAATTAGAAGACGGGAACTACTACACAAAATTGGACACCCCTATTTATTTAGAAACAGCTAAATTGGTTGAGCAGATCATCAACAAATTATTGGACAAAAAATTCATAAATAAAAAACAACATAAATACCTGATCGGGAATCCTCAACCCAGGGCCAGACTCTTTTACATGCTCCCAAAGATCCACAAGGATCCGGCCAAATGGAGCAGGCCACACATCATTCCTCCGGGCCGCCCCATAGTCAGCGACTGTGGCAGCGAGACCTACCACACGGCGGAATATATCGATTATTTCCTAAACCCCCTCTCGTGCAGACACCCCTCATACATCCAGGACACATATGACTTTATCCATAAAGTCTCCACACTACACGTTCCCCCCGATTCGTTTCTATTCACCCTGGACATTGACAGCCTGTACACAAATATAGACATAAATGAAGGCATCCAGGCTGTGAAAAACATATTCTTCAAATTCCCAAACAAAAAAAGACCAGAAAAGGGAGCTTCTTCAGCTCCTTGAAATTAATTTGAGACGAAACGATTTTCAATTTGACGACAAATTTTACTTACAAATTAAGGGAACAGCGATGGGCAAAAAATTTGCACCAGCCTATGCTAACATATTTATGGCTGAGTGGGAGACATCAGCATTGGCATCCTGCAAAAGAAGCCGTTGCATTATTTTAGGTACCTGGGTGATATTTGGGGTGTCTGGCACCACACACGGGAGGAGTTTGGGGAATTCCTCAACGTGCTCAACCAGCACAATCCGTCCATCAAACTGAAGTCCACCGTAAATGACACATCGGTGGATTTCCTGGACACCACCACCTTTAAAGGGGAGAAATTTAAGGCCACCCAGAACCTGGATATCAAGGTCTTCTTTAAGGAAACTGACTCCCATGCACTACTACATGGGAGTAGTTTCCATCCCAAACATATTTTCAAAGGCCTTTTAAAATCACAATTACTGAGGTTCCACAGAATATGTACTCACCAGGGAGATTTCCTGGAGGCCACCAGGACGCTGTTCCGGGCTCTCTCCACAAGGGGGTACTCGAGGTCTTTCAGACGAAGGGCCCTCAGGGAATTCCTCGATAGGAGACCGGTCCAGGCTTCTTCCATCATTCCCCTGGTGACTACATACTCCTGTCCGGCCACCCTACTAATGAAAAACATTAAAAATAATTTTTCAAAAATCCTGAGCAGCCACTCCGCCTTCTCTGACTGTAGAATCATCGCGGCATACAGAAAGAACAAAAACCTACAGGACCTGCTGGTCAGGGCCAAAATGAAGCCCCTGTCCACAGCAGTGTCCAGGAGCCGCGGTGAATTCTACAGACACAGAGTGTGGATACGGAGCCAGGTTTACAAAGAGGTTTTTAAAGGGGAAACCCAGGGAAGCCCCCACACAAGGAATTGTGTGTACCTGATAACTTGTGGGGTGTGTGGCGTCCAATATGTTGGGGAGACCAAAAACACCCTTCTGTTGCGGTTCACCCAGCATAGATATAACATCCTGAGGAAAAAGGAGACCCACACCCCACTCGTGAGCCACTTTGTGGATCATGGATGGCCGTCCCTCCAGGCGACGGTCATCGAACATGACCACAGGTGGTCCACCATCCAGCGTGTCAGGGCTGAGCGACGCTGGATCATCAGGTTGGGCACACAGTTTCCGAGGGGCCTGAACTCCAAATAGACCAATCCCGACCTGGCACAAGAGATGGCCCGTGCACGGAACTCCAACGCCGCTTCGCGGCACCGGGAGTTCCTAACCCCAACCCTAACCTTACCCAGCCAGCGCCTCCAATGCCTGGGTCCGGTTTTGGTCCCGGAGAGTCATCGGCCCCTGAAAAAGGGAAAAAAAGAATAACAATCACAACCAAAGACAATGTGATTTTATATAAAACCCTCCAGCTCCCATGACACTGACTAGACACTCAGTGATATTCTAATTCCCGGATTTAATTTTCCTATCTCCTTTGAACCTAACCCTAATCTAACCCCTAACCCTGTAACCCTGGCCCCTAACCTAACCCCTAACCCTTCTCCTAACCTTAAACTAACCCTAACCCCGGCCCTAAACCCAACCTTAACCCATTCCTAACCCTAACCCGGCCCCAACCCTAACCTTAACCCAGTCCTAACCCTAACCCGGCCCCAACCCTAACCTTAACCCAGTCCTAACCTTAACCCAGCCCCAACCCTAACCCTAACCCAGCCCTAACCCTAACCTTAACCCAGCCCTAACCCTAACCCTTAACCTGGCCCTAACCTTAACCCAGCCCTAACCCTAACCCTTAACCTGGCCCTAACCTTAACCTAACCCTAAACTCAACCTAACCCCTTGGATTTCACACAATAGGATTACAAGACGATTGAGAAAAGGGAAACATACAATTAGGACCATTGGAAATTCCAAAGCCACTACTTACCAGGAAGAAACCCTAACAAAATCCTGGAGGGCTCACCCACGCCCCGCCCCCTGACCGGAGCCTTCATAGGTCCGGTCTGAGTGAAGCTCATTCATTCTCACTGAAATTCAAAAGAAAACATCGGAAAAAGCAATTGCAACACCCACTCCAAACGAACGAGCTAGGCCTGAAGAAGGTTCACTACGGACCGAAACGTTGCACACTAGCTCGTTTTCAACCGAAAAATTCGTTGTAAACTATTCGCTTTCAATTTCAAAATTATTTTTTTACCACATGGCGGAGTACAGAGACGAGGGCGAGTGGACTCTGGTGTCTCGCGGCCGCAGGCGGAACCAACATCACCGCCGCCCCGAGCCCCAGAACCCCGGCCGCCGTGACTGGCACCGCCGTGAGGGTACCATCCATCCTCCGCATCCTAACGGTCGCAGCGGATATGACGCGGGGGTTCCCCGGAGCCGGGATCCCCGCTACCGGGATCCCCGCAGCTATGCATCCGTTGCGAGGATACACAGCGGACGGGAGGATAATTACAACCCTCCGCAACAACGCTTTTTAAAGCGAGGCTTTCAGCCACAATTTTTTGAACCCCGGGGGCGTTATGCGCCCCCACAAATTCAAATAATGCACAACGCGCGCCCCCGTAACAACAGGGGGAGCGCTGCGGGGAGACAGCAGCAGGAGAGGCCCAAATCTACAGACCCAGATTTTGGCCTCAAACTGCGCATCTTTTAAAATAATTAAAATCCTCCACCATTTAAAAATTGCATCGGCAGAGCAGTCCCCTCCCACCATCAAGAAACTTTCCATAAATCTGGCCAACACAATAAAACCCTCAAACCCAAATGCAAAGACAAAACTTTTATTAGAGGGAAATGCACGGAATTGGGAGGTTACCACCATGATGATCCTCCGGGATCATTATTTATATGAGCTCGAGGTGGAGCTGGGGGCCCTCGCTCAGCTGTCCCCACAGGGATGGGAGGGTCCCTTCCAGATCGCCTCCGTCTGGGCAAAGCGGGACCTGGGCAGGCGGCTCCAGGGTGAGACTCTGGAGCAGGCACAGGCCCAGATTATTGCGGCAGCGGGAGGTTCCGGGGGAGGTGAGGGGACGGCTGGTCCTCCGCCGCCATCTCCCTCTCTCTCCTCCCCCTCTTCCTCCTGCTGCAGCCCCACCTCCCTCACGGACAGCTCAGAACACTGAAACAACAACAACACAGGTGGAAAAACACACTGTTACGGTGGAGGTACATCAGCCACCGAGACACACTGAATTGGCTCCCACACCACCTGCTCCACCCAGGGCCATTCAAAAGCGGTCGGTGGGCACAGAAACGGAGGAGTCAGGAGGCTGGTCACCTGTAAGACAGGAAAACCTCTTACACCTCCCAGCCCAGGACGACCCACCGCAGCCGCAGAGAACCCCCCGCTTGACCCCCCGCTTACCTGTCGCGACAGCGCCCTCCCCTGGACCTGATTCCATCCTGGACGCTCCAATTGACACCGACCTGCTCATCGACCTCGGTGAGCACAGGCTGGTGCCTTTGTCCACACCAGTGGAGGGCGCTGGACAGATGGCCAGGAGACTCCGGTCAGCTGTACAGAGCCAGCTTAAAGTGGGGGCACATCAAACCCCCTCAACAACCCTCCTCACCTCCTGAACCCGTGACACGCAGAGCCACCAGACACATCCACACAAACAACAAGATGCAGAACTGGGGCCTGAGTGTCAACAAGAAGTGGTTGATTCTGGGGGACTCTAACATGGGCAGAATCCCCCCCGTTCACACACGACCAACTGCAGGTGGAGAGTTACCCGGGGGCAAATTTTAAGCACGCGGAGGAGATCATAAAGAAGGCCACGATCTTCACCGAGGTGGAGCAGGTCGTTCTGGCCTTTGGCCTCAACAATCGCTCTCAGAAGGACAGACTCACCTCGTCTGGCCAGATGAGGGCGGCGGTTGAGGCGGCAGACAGCCGCTTCCCAAACGCCGCCATCTGGGTGCCTCTGGTCAACTTCTCCAGCCTCCTCCCTGCAAAAGAGCAAAAAAATCTTAAATTTCTGAACACGCAAATCAGGAAAAACTGTCTCGCTATCCCTCCCTTAGCTCCTCACCTCTTCTCCACACTTAACGACCACGTCCATTGGACTAAGGCCACAGCGAGACACATGCTCCAACACTGGTTCGAGCATGTAAAATGCCAGTCCCCATAAGCCTGCCTTCTCAGGAGGGGTCTAAAAATGTAATGATTTTGGCCAAAAAATTTAAATTAACAAAACCACAATCTCAACTACTAAACAGGGGGCTGACATTCATCCCAACACAGGGAACTCACAAAGATCTCCTGGAGCAGACTAGATGGGACCTGCAGCAATACCACAGGAGAATTAAATTGGCATCCCATTTCCAAAATAACAACAGGAACAACGAAAGTAATTCAGAGCCCCCACCGTTCACGCCCAGGTCCACCTGGACTCCGTCCTTGGACACACTGCCCCCGGAAGTCCAGGCGCTGATCGCGGCGGACACACAATGCTTTGACCACAAGTTCCGGCCCTGCAGGGTGAAACCTAACCTCAGCAGTGAGGAGACGGCAGCCCTGCAGGAGCTGAGACGAAATGTCAACATTGTTATAAAACCAGCAGACAAAGGCAGCGCAGTGGTCGTCATGGACCGAGAACAATACCTGTGGGAAGGGATGAGACAATTAGAAGACGGGAACTACTACACAAAATTGGACACCCCTATTTATTTAGAAACAGCTAAATTGGTTGAGCAGATCATCAACAAATTATTGGACAAAAAATTCATAAATAAAAAACAACATAAATACCTGATCGGGAATCCTCAACCCAGGGCCAGACTCTTTTACATGCTCCCAAAGATCCACAAGGATCCGGCCAAATGGAGCAGGCCACACATCATTCCTCCGGGCCGCCCCATAGTCAGCGACTGTGGCAGCGAGACCTACCACACGGCGGAATATATCGATTATTTCCTAAACCCCCTCTCGTGCAGACACCCCTCATACATCCAGGACACATATGACTTTATCCATAAAGTCTCCACACTACACGTTCCCCCCGATTCGTTTCTATTCACCCTGGACATTGACAGCCTGTACACAAATATAGACATAAATGAAGGCATCCAGGCTGTGAAAAACATATTCTTCAAATTCCCAAACAAAAAAGACCAGAAAAGGAGCTTCTTCAGCTCCTTGAAATTAATTTGAGACGAAACGATTTTCAATTTGACGACAAATTTTACTTACAAATTAAGGGAACAGCGATGGGCAAAAAATTTGCACCAGCCTATGCTAACATATTTATGGCTGAGTGGGAGACATCAGCATTGGCATCCTGCAAAAAGAAGCCGTTGCATTATTTTAGGTACCTGGGTGATATTTGGGGTGTCTGGCACCACACACGGGAGGAGTTTGGGGAATTCCTCAACGTGCTCAACCAGCACAATCCGTCCATCAAACTGAAGTCCACCGTAAATGACACATCGGTGGATTTCCTGGACACCACCACCTTTAAAGGGGAGAAATTTAAGGCCACCCAGAACCTGGATATCAAGGTCTTCTTTAAGGAAACTGACTCCCATGCACTACTACATGGGAGTAGTTTCCATCCCAAACATATTTTCAAAGGCCTTTTAAAATCACAATTACTGAGGTTCCACAGAATATGTACTCACCAGGGAGATTTCCTGGAGGCCACCAGGACGCTGTTCCGGGCTCTCTCCACAAGGGGGTACTCGAGGTCTTTCAGACGAAGGGCCCTCAGGGAATTCCTCGATAGGAGACCGGTCCAGGCTTCTTCCATCATTCCCCTGGTGACTACATACTCCTGTCCGGCCACCCTACTAATGAAAAACATTAAAAATAATTTTTCAAAAATCCTGAGCAGCCACTCCGCCTTCTCTGACTGTAGAATCATCGCGGCATACAGAAAGAACAAAAACCTACAGGACCTGCTGGTCAGGGCCAAAATGAAGCCCCTGTCCACAGCAGTGTCCAGGAGCCGCGGTGAATTCTACAGACACAGAGTGTGGATACGGAGCCAGGTTTACAAAGAGGTTTTTAAAGGGGAAACCCAGGGAAGCCCCCACACAAGGAATTGTGTGTACCTGATAACTTGTGGGGTGTGTGGCGTCCAATATGTTGGGAGACCAAAAACACCCTTCTGTTGCGGTTCACCCAGCATAGATATAACATCCTGAGGAAAAAGGAGACCCACACCCCACTCGTGAGCCACTTTGTGGATCATGGATGGCCGTCCCTCCAGGCGACGGTCATCGAACATGACCACAGGTGGTCCACCATCCAGCGTGTCAGGGCTGAGCGACGCTGGATCATCAGGTTGGGCACACAGTTTCCGAGGGGCCTGAACTCCAAATAGACCAATCCCGACCTGGCACAAGAGATGGCCCGTGCACGGAACTCCAACGCCGCTTCGCGGCACCGGAGTTCCTAACCCCAACCCTAACCTTACCCAGCCAGCGCCTCCAATGCCTGGGTCCGGTTTTGGTCCCGGAGAGTCATCGGCCCCTGAAAAAAGGAAAAAAGAATAACAATCACAACCAAAGACAATGTGATTTTATATAAAACCCTCCAGCTCCCATGACACTGACTAGACACTCAGTGATATTCTAATTCCCGGATTTAATTTTCCTATCTCCTTTGAACCTAACCCTAATCTAACCCCCTAACCCTGTAACCCTGGCCCCTAACCTAACCCCTAACCCTTCTCCTAACCTTAAACTAACCCTAACCCCGGCCCTAAACCCAACCTTAACCCATTCCTAACCCTAACCCGGCCCCAACCCTAACCTTAACCCAGTCCTAACCCTAACCCGGCCCCAACCCTAACCTTAACCCAGTCCTAACCTTAACCCAGCCCCAACCCTAACCCTAACCCAGCCCTAACCCTAACCTTAACCCAGCCCTAACCCTAACCCTTAACCTGGCCCTAACCTTAACCCAGCCCTAACCCTAACCCTTAACCTGGCCCTAACCTTAACCTAACCCTAAACTCAACCTAACCCCTTGGATTTCACACAATAGGATTACAAGACGATTGAGAAAAGGGAAACATACAATTAGGACCATTGGAAATTCCAAAGCCACTACTTACCAGGAAGAAACCTAACAAAATCCTGGAGGGCTCACCCACGCCCCGCCCCCTGACCGGAGCCTTCATAGGTCCGGTCTGAGTGAGAGCTCATTCATTCTCACTGAAATTCAAAAGAAAACATCGGAAAAAGCAATTGCAACACCCACTCCAAACGAACGAGCTAGGCCTGAAGAAGGTTCACTACGGACCGAAACGTTGCACACTAGCTCGTTTTCAACCGAAAAATTCGTTGTAAACTATTCGCTTTCAATTTCAAAATTATTTTTTTACCACATGGCGGAGTACAGAGACGAGGGCGAGTGGACTCTGGTGTCTCGCGGCCGCAGGCGGAACCAACATCACCGCCGCCCCGAGCCCCAGAACCCCGGCCGCCGTGACTGGCACCGCCGTGAGGGTACCATCCATCCTCCGCATCCTAACGGTCGCAGCGGATATGACGCGGGGTTCCCCGGAGCCGGGATCCCCGCTACCGGGATCCCCGCAGCTATGCATCCGTTGCGAGGATACACAGCGGACGGGAGGATAATTACAACCCTCCGCAACAACGCTTTTTAAAGCGAGGCTTTCAGCCACAATTTTTTGAACCCCGGGGGCGTTATGCGCCCCCACAAATTCAAATAATGCACAACGCGCCCCCCGTAACAACAGGGGGAGCGCTGCGGGAGACAGCAGCAGGAGAGGCCCAAATCTACAGACCCAGATTTTGGCCTCAAACTGCGCATCTTTTTAAAATAATTAAAATCCTCCACCATTTAAAAATTGCATCGGCAGAGCAGTCCCCTCCCACCATCAAGAAACTTTCCATAAATCTGGCCAACACAATAAAACCCTCAAACCCAAATGCAAAGACAAAACTTTTATTAGAGGGAAATGCACGGAATTGGGAGGTTACCACCATGATGATCCTCCGGGATCATTATTTATATGAGCTCGAGGTGGAGCTGGGGCCCTCGCTCAGCTGTCCCCACAGGGATGGGAGGGTCCCTTCCAGATCGCCTCCGTCTGGGCAAAGCGGGACCTGGGCAGGCGGCTCCAGGGTGAGACTCTGGAGCAGGCACAGGCCCAGATTATTGCGGCAGCGGGAGGTTCCGGGGGAGGTGAGGGGACGGCTGGTCCTCCGCCGCCATCTCCCTCTCTCTCCTCCCCTCTTCCTCCTGCTGCAGCCCCACCTCCCTCACGGACAGCTCAGAACACTGAAACAACAACAACACAGGTGGAAAAACACACTGTTACGGTGGAGGTACATCAGCCACCGAGACACACTGAATTGGCTCCCACACCACCTGCTCCACCCAGGGCCATTCAAAAGCGGTCGGTGGGCACAGAAACGGAGGAGTCAGGAGGCTGGTCACCTGTAAGACAGGAAAACCTCTTACACCTCCCAGCCCAGGACGACCCACCGCAGCCGCAGAGAACCCCCGCTTGACCCCCGCTTACCTGTCGCGACAGCGCCCTCCCCTGGACCTGATTCCATCCTGGACGCTCCAATTGACACCGACCTGCTCA
Organism: Lagocephalus sceleratus; assembly: GCA_911728415.1. Lineage (NCBI taxonomy): Eukaryota > Metazoa > Chordata > Actinopteri > Tetraodontiformes > Tetraodontidae > Lagocephalus > Lagocephalus sceleratus. The sequence goes on along the minus strand of CAJVRN010000216.1, from coordinate 11,300,659 downwards.
TCGACCTCGGTGAGCACAGGCTGGTGCCTTTGTCCACACCAGTGGAGGGCGCTGGACAGATGGCCAGGAGACTCCGGTCAGCTGTACAGAGCCAGCTTAAAGTGGGGGCACATCAAACCCCTCAACAACCCTCCTCACCTCCTGAACCCGTGACACGCAGAGCCACCAGACACATCCACACAAACAACAAGATGCAGAACTGGGGCCTGAGTGTCAACAAGAAGTGGTTGATTCTGGGGGACTCTAACATGGGCAGAATCCCCCCGTTCACACACGACCAACTGCAGGTGGAGAGTTACCCGGGGGCAAATTTTAAGCACGCGGAGGAGATCATAAAGAAGGCCACGATCTTCACCGAGGTGGAGCAGGTCGTTCTGGCCTTTGGCCTCAACAATCGCTCTCAGAAGGACAGACTCACCTCGTCTGGCCAGATGAGGGCGGCGGTTGAGGCGGCAGACAGCCGCTTCCCAAACGCCGCCATCTGGGTGCCTCTGGTCAACTTCTCCAGCCTCCTCCCTGCAAAAGAGCAAAAAAATCTTAAATTTCTGAACACGCAAATCAGGAAAAACTGTCTCGCTATCCCTCCCTTAGCTCCTCACCTCTTCTCCACACTTAACGACCACGTCCATTGGACTAAGGCCACAGCGAGACACATGCTCCAACACTGGTTCGAGCATGTAAAATGCCAGTCCCCATAAGCCTGCCTTCTCAGGAGGGGGTCTAAAAATGTAATGATTTTGGCCAAAAAATTTAAATTAACAAAACCACAATCTCAACTACTAAACAGGGGGCTGACATTCATCCCAACACAGGGAACTCACAAAGATCTCCTGGAGCAGACTAGATGGGACCTGCAGCAATACCACAGGAGAATTAAATTGGCATCCCATTTCCAAAATAACAACAGGAACAACGAAAGTAATTCAGAGCCCCCACCGTTCACGCCCAGGTCCACCTGGACTCCGTCCTTGGACACACTGCCCCCCGGAAGTCCAGGCGCTGATCGCGGCGGACACACAATGCTTTGACCACAAGTTCCGGCCCTGCAGGGTGAAACCTAACCTCAGCAGTGAGGAGACGGCAGCCCTGCAGGAGCTGAGACGAAATGTCAACATTGTTATAAAACCAGCAGACAAAGGCAGCGCAGTGGTCGTCATGGACCGAGAACAATACCTGTGGGAAGGGATGAGACAATTAGAAGACGGGAACTACTACACAAAATTGGACACCCCTATTTATTTAGAAACAGCTAAATTGGTTGAGCAGATCATCAACAAATTATTGGACAAAAAATTCATAAATAAAAAACAACATAAATACCTGATCGGGAATCCTCAACCCAGGGCCAGACTCTTTTACATGCTCCCAAAGATCCACAAGGATCCGGCCAAATGGAGCAGGCCACACATCATTCCTCCGGGCCGCCCCATAGTCAGCGACTGTGGCAGCGAGACCTACCACACGGCGGAATATATCGATTATTTCCTAAACCCCCTCTCGTGCAGACACCCCTCATACATCCAGGACACATATGACTTTATCCATAAAGTCTCCACACTACACGTTCCCCCCGATTCGTTTCTATTCACCCTGGACATTGACAGCCTGTACACAAATATAGACATAAATGAAGGCATCCAGGCTGTGAAAAACATATTCTTCAAATTCCCAAACAAAAAAAGACCAGAAAAGGAGCTTCTTCAGCTCCTTGAAATTAATTTGAGACGAAACGATTTTCAATTTGACGACAAATTTTACTTACAAATTAAGGGAACAGCGATGGGCAAAAAATTTGCACCAGCCTATGCTAACATATTTATGGCTGAGTGGGAGACATCAGCATTGGCATCCTGCAAAAAGAAGCCGTTGCATTATTTTAGGTACCTGGGTGATATTTGGGGTGTCTGGCACCACACACGGGAGGAGTTTGGGGAATTCCTCAACGTGCTCAACCAGCACAATCCGTCCATCAAACTGAAGTCCACCGTAAATGACACATCGGTGGATTTCCTGGACACCACCACCTTTAAAGGGGAGAAATTTAAGGCCACCCAGAACCTGGATATCAAGGTCTTCTTTAAGGAAACTGACTCCCATGCACTACTACATGGGAGTAGTTTCCATCCCAAACTATATTTTCAAAGGCCTTTTAAAATCACAATTACTGAGGTTCCACAGAATATGTACTCACCAGGGAGATTTCCTGGAGGCCACCAGGACGCTGTTCCGGGCTCTCTCCACAAGGGGGTACTCGAGGTCTTTCAGACGAAGGGCCCTCAGGGAATTCCTCGATAGGAGACCGGTCCAGGCTTCTTCCATCATTCCCCTGGTGACTACATACTCCTGTCCGGCCACCCTACTAATGAAAAACATTAAAAATAATTTTTCAAAAATCCTGAGCAGCCACTCCGCCTTCTCTGACTGTAGAATCATCGCGGCATACAGAAAGAACAAAAACCTACAGGACCTGCTGGTCAGGGCCAAAATGAAGCCCCTGTCCACAGCAGTGTCCAGGAGCCGCGGTGAATTCTACAGACACAGAGTGTGGATACGGAGCCAGGTTTACAAAGAGGTTTTTAAAGGGGAAACCCAGGGAAGCCCCCACACAAGGAATTGTGTGTACCTGATAACTTGTGGGGTGTGTGGCGTCCAATATGTTGGGGAGACCAAAAACACCCTTCTGTTGCGGTTCACCCAGCATAGATATAACATCCTGAGGAAAAAGGAGACCCACACCCCACTCGTGAGCCACTTTGTGGATCATGGATGGCCGTCCCTCCAGGCGACGGTCATCGAACATGACCACAGGTGGTCCACCATCCAGCGTGTCAGGGCTGAGCGACGCTGGATCATCAGGTTGGGCACACAGTTTCCGAGGGGCCTGAACTCCAAATAGACCAATCCCGACCTGGCACAAGAGATGGCCCGTGCACGGAACTCCAACGCCGCTTCGCGGCACCGGAGTTCCTAACCCCAACCCTAACCTAACCCTAACCCTAACCCTAACCCTTCTCCAGAAACCTCGAGTTTGGGGAATTCCCCATCGTGGTAAACTCACTATATACCTAACCCTAACCCTAACCCTAACCCTAACCTTGGCCCTAATTCTAACCCTAACCCAGGCCCTATTTCTAACCCTAACCCGGGCCTTAATCTTAACCCTACCCCGGGCTCTAATCCTAACCCTAACCCGGGCCCTAATCCTAACCCTAAATTTGGCTTTAAACGAATCTTAACCCTAACCTGTTCTAACCCTAACCTGGGCTTCTTTCAGCCCTCGGATACGGAGTGGTGACGAGGTGATCCCGGGATGAGAGGGATTGATGGACAGTGCCTTCAATCTTGACGTCCGTGACGTCGGGATTAAATCCCCTTCCTCCTAACCCTAACCCTAACCCTAACCCTAACCCTAAACTCACTATATACCTAACCTAACCCTAGCCCTAACCCTAGCCCTAACCCTAGCCCTAAGCCTAACCCTAACCATTTTTAAATGGCGCAATTTCGAGACAAAAACAAGCCTAGGATGCTCAGAACAGCCCCTAGAACGCCATCCCAGAGTTTTAGCTCGATAGCGCCACCTATCATTTCCTCAGATTTCCCAAAAATGTCCCTGAGACGCACTACCAATCCACTCCAAATGGCCTGAAACGTGCTTAAAACACATTTCTGTAGGTAGGTGAATTTCCCAAACCATAACCCTAAACACTTTGGAAAATTTCACCAAAAACCGCTGGCTGGCTGGCTGGCCCATTCATTTCAATGGGGAAAGTTCAAACCCGTTTAACTCCGGATCTGGACCTCGGAGAGCCTTGCAAACCGCCTCCGTCTGACATAATTCGACCACGGGGAACACGCCTGTCCAATCCCCGACCTTCTACGACCTTCCTAGCCCGAGATATGGCCAAAATAAAGTCCATTTCCGGTCTAGCTCCCAAACCGGAAGTCGGATCCGGACCAAACTTACAGCATCTTCATCCTATCGCCCGACTTACCTGTGTACCAAATTTCAGACCTCTAGCACTTACCCTTCTCCAGAAACCTCGAGTTTGGGGAATTCCCCATCGTGGTAAACTCACTATATACCTAACCTAACCCTAGCCCTAACCCTAGCCCTAAGCCTAACCCTAACCATTTTTAAATGGCGCAATTTCGAGACAAAAACAAGCCTAGGATGCTCAGAACAGCCCCTAGAACGCCATCCCAGAGTTTTAGCTCGATAGCGCCACCTATCATTTCCTCAGATTTCCCAAAAATGTCCCTGAGACGCACTACCAATCCACTCCAAATGGCCTGAAACGTGCTTAAAACACATTTCTGTAGGTAGGTGAATTTCCCAAACCATAACCCTAAACACTTTGGAAAATTTCACCAAAAACCGCTGGCTGGCTGGCTGGCCCATTCATTTCAATGGGGAAAGTTCAAACCCGTTTAACTCCGGATCTGGACCTCGGAGAGCCTTGCAAACCGCCTCCGTCTGACATAATTCGACCACGGGGAACACGCCTGTCCAATCCCCGACCTTCTACGACCTTCCTAGCCCGAGATATGGCCAAAATAAAGTCCATTTCCGGTCTAGCTCCCAAACCGGAAGTCGGATCCGGACCAAACTTACAGCATCTTCATCCTATCGCCCGACTTACCTGTGTACCAAATTTCAGACCTCTAGCACTTACCCTTCTCCAGAAACCTCGAGTTTGGGGAATTCCCCATCGTGGTAAACTCACTATATACCTAACCTAACCCTAGCCCTAACCCTAGCCCTAAGCCTAACCCTAACCATTTTTAAATGGCGCAATTTCGAGACAAAAACAAGCCTAGGATGCTCAGAACAGCCCCTAGAACGCCATCCCAGAGTTTTAGCTCGATAGCGCCACCTATCATTTCCTCAGATTTCCCAAAAATGTCCCTGAGACGCACTACCAATCCACTCCAAATGGCCTGAAACGTGCTTAAAACACATTTCTGTAGGTAGGTGAATTTCCCAAACCATAACCCTAAACACTTTGGAAAATTTCACCAAAAACCGCTGGCTGGCTGGCTGGCCCATTCATTTCAATGGGGAAAGTTCAAACCCGTTTAACTCCGGATCTGGACCTCGGAGAGCCTTGCAAACCGCCTCCGTCTGACATAATTCGACCACGGGGAACACGCCTGTCCAATCCCCGACCTTCTACGACCTTCCTAGCCCGAGATATGGCCAAAATAAAGTCCATTTCCGGTCTAGCTCCCAAACCGGAAGTCGGATCCGGACCAAACTTACAGCATCTTCATCCTATCGCCCGACTTACCTGTGTACCAAATTTCAGACCTCTAGCACTTACCCTTCTCCAGAAACCTCGAGTTTGGGGAATTCCCCATCGTGGTAAACTCACTATATACCTAACCTAACCCTAGCCCTAACCCTAGCCCTAAGCCTAACCCTAACCATTTTTAAATGGCGCAATTTCGAGACAAAAACAAGCCTAGGATGCTCAGAACAGCCCCTAGAACGCCATCCCAGAGTTTTAGCTCGATAGCGCCACCTATCATTTCCTCAGATTTCCCAAAAATGTCCCTGAGACGCACTACCAATCCACTCCAAATGGCCTGAAACGTGCTTAAAACACATTTCTGTAGGTAGGTGAATTTCCCAAACCATAACCCTAAACACTTTGGAAAATTTCACCAAAAACCGCTGGCTGGCTGGCTGGCCCATTCATTTCAATGGGGAAAGTTCAAACCCGTTTAACTCCGGATCTGGACCTCGGAGAGCCTTGCAAACCGCCTCCGTCTGACATAATTCGACCACGGGGAACACGCCTGTCCAATCCCCGACCTTCTACGACCTTCCTAGCCCGAGATATGGCCAAAATAAAGTCCATTTCCGGTCTAGCTCCCAAACCGGAAGTCGGATCCGGACCAAACTTACAGCATCTTCATCCTATCGCCCGACTTACCTGTGTACCAAATTTCAGACCTCTAGCACTTACCCTTCTCCAGAAACCTCGAGTTTGGGGAATTCCCCATCGTGGTAAACTCACTATATACCTAACCTAACCCTAGCCCTAACCCTAGCCCTAAGCCTAACCCTAACCATTTTTAAATGGCGCAATTTCGAGACAAAAACAAGCCTAGGATGCTCAGAACAGCCCCCTAGAACGCCATCCCAGAGTTTTAGCTCGATAGCGCCACCTATCATTCCTCAGATTTCCCAAAAATGTCCCTGAGACGCACTACCAATCCACTCCAAATGGCCTGAAACGTGCTTAAAACACATTTCTGTAGGTAGGTGAATTTCCCAAACCATAACCCTAAACACTTTGGAAAATTTCACCAAAAACCGCTGGCTGGCTGGCTGGCCCATTCATTTCAATGGGGAAAGTTCAAACCCGTTTAACTCCGGATCTGGACCTCGGAGAGCCTTGCAAACCGCCTCCGTCTGACATAATTCGACCACGGGGAACACGCCTGTCCAATCCCCGACCTTCTACGACCTTCCTAGCCCGAGATATGGCCAAAATAAAGTCCATTTCCGGTCTAGCTCCCAAACCGGAAGTCGGATCCGGACCAAACTTACAGCATCTTCATCCTATCGCCCGACTTACCTGTGTACCAAATTTCAGACCTCTAGCACTTACCCTTCTCCAGAAACCTCGAGTTTGGGGAATTCCCCATCGTGGTAAACTCACTATATACCTAACCTAACCCTAGCCCTAACCCTAGCCCTAAGCCTAACCCTAACCATTTTTAAATGGCGCAATTTCGAGACAAAAACAAGCCTAGGATGCTCAGAACAGCCCCTAGAACGCCATCCCAGAGTTTTAGCTCGATAGCGCCACCTATCATTTCCTCAGATTTCCCAAAAATGTCCCTGAGACGCACTACCAATCCACTCCAAATGGCCTGAAACGTGCTTAAAACACATTTCTGTAGGTAGGTGAATTTCCCAAACCATAACCCTAAACACTTTGGAAAATTTCACCAAAAACCGCTGGCTGGCTGGCTGGCCCATTCATTTCAATGGGGAAAGTTCAAACCCGTTTAACTCCGGATCTGGACCTCGGAGAGCCTTGCAAACCGCCTCCGTCTGACATAATTCGACCACGGGGAACACGCCTGTCCAATCCCCGACCTTCTACGACCTTCCTAGCCCGAGATATGGCCAAAATAAAGTCCATTTCCGGTCTAGCTCCCAAACCGGAAGTCGGATCCGGACCAAACTTACAGCATCTTCATCCTATCGCCCGACTTACCTGTGTACCAAATTTCAGACCTCTAGCACTTACCCTTCTCCAGAAACCTCGAGTTTGGGGAATTCCCCATCGTGGTAAACTCACTATATACCTAACCCTAACCCTAACCCTAACCCTAACCCTAACCCTAACCCTAAACTCACTATATACCTAACCTAACCCTAGCCCTAACCCTAGCCCTAACCCTAGCCCTAAGCCTAACCCTAACCATTTTTAAATGGCGCAATTTCGAGACAAAAACAAGCCTAGGATGCTCAGAACAGCCCCTAGAACGCCATCCCAGAGTTTTAGCTCGATAGCGCCACCTATCATTTCCTCAGATTTCCCAAAAATGTCCCTGAGACGCACTACCAATCCACTCCAAATGGCCTGAAACGTGCTTAAAACACATTTCTGTAGGTAGGTGAATTTCCCAAACCATAACCCTAAACACTGGAAAATTTCACCAAAAACCGCTGGCTGGCTGGCTGGCCCATTCATTTCAATGGGGAAAGTTCAAACCCGTTTAACTCCGGATCTGGACCTCGGAGAGCCTTGCAAACCGCCTCCGTCTGACATAATTCGACCACGGGGAACACGCCTGTCCAATCCCCGACCTTCTACGACCTTCCTAGCCCGAGATATGGCCAAAATAAAGTCCATTTCCGGTCTAGCTCCCAAACCGGAAGTCGGATCCGGACCAAACTTACAGCATCTTCATCCTATCGCCCGACTTACCTGTGTACCAAATTTCAGACCTCTAGCACTTACCGTTCTCCAAAAACCTCGAGTTTGGGGAATTCCCCATTGTGGTAAACTCACTATATACCCTAACCCTAACCCCTTGACCCCCTACTCTTCCCACCAGGAACAGGGATGGCACTCCACCATCCGTTACACTTACCCCCATACCGGGACGATGGTCGACCAACACATCAATCTCCCTGACACCCCCAAACCACACATTTTACCACTGGTCTCCACTTTCTCCCACACTACACTGGGTCTCCAGTCAACAATCAAAGACCACTTCAACAAGACCCAACCATCACACCCGACCATCCAGAACCATAAGGTTATCTCAGCGTTTAGGAAGAATCCAAACCTACGCAACATGCTGGTCAAAGCAAACTTCACAACACACAGAAAACCACCCCCAACACCAGAGGACCAATTTTATAGAAACAGGAAATTCATCACCAACCCACACAGCAAGCTTTCCTTCCCCTCACTAGGCACATATTCCCTAGCACACAGCAACATCATTTATATCATTACATGCACCACTTACCACAAACACTACATAGGAGAAACCAAACATGCACTACACATAAGGCTCCAACAGCACATGCGCAACATTAGGAAAGGGCAACTCACAACACCGCTAGTCACCCACTTCCAACACCACTCTCCAGACCACCTCATCATATCAGGCCTCGAGTCCAATGACCACTGGACTACAGGACAGAGGAAGAGAGCTGAGAGGATCTGGATTGAGAGACTAGGGACCATCACACCCAGAGGACTGAACGACCTCCCATAAAAAAACCCCATCCATCCATCGGATGATGGCGATAGCCAAGAGACACCCTCAACCCTACAAGCCCAACTACAACAGGGGCCAGGCCCCTGGGAGCACCCCGTACGTCATCTCCCCACAACATTAAGGTATAGCTGGTGCCCCTATCCCAGACAAGTCCATGGGGGCTGTGGCAAGTCCAAGTTATTAGGCCAGTGCACCGCAAGTCCACATGTGACCCCCTGAACCCCAACCCTAACCCTAACCTTAACCCTAACGCCGCTTCGCGGCGCCGGAGTTCCTAATCCTAAAAATCCTAACCCTAACCCTATGATGCCAAGATGAACGTTTCTCCACCTAACCCTAGACCCCCCACCTTAACCAAGGTTCTTATCCCACTTCTCTTACCCCTAACCCCTTGACCCCCTACCCTAACCAGGGTTTGGTATCCCACCTCCCCTATCCCTAACCCTAATGCCTCGACCCCCTACTCTAACCGTAAGCCCTACCCAGAGTGGTTTGGAGACTAACATGTCCCAACAAGTGCACTGCTTCTGTCTCCCACAAACACTATGATATCATCGGTCAACATGGGGGGAGGATTCTAGTTCACACTCACCTAAACCCAACCTTAAGCCACCCTAACCCCTAAAATGTTTTTCATCTCTTTTACAAAGTCTTTCCAATTTTATTTCCAAATTACTTTCTTTTGGTTAGCTTTCTGGATTCAGACCCTTCCTCTGTCACCCCCACACCTGGTCCTTGTAACCCTAACCATACAGATCAGTAGGCCAGTGCAAGCAGGTTTTACCCATAACCCTAAACCCCAACCCTTCAACACCACTCCTTTGAGTTGCGGTTAGGTAAGAAGAATTCCTCACTGTGCTCAATCACCACACTTCATCCACAAGTTGCTCCAGATTTCCTTAAAACAACCAGCACCTTCAGTTGACTAAATTTAACACCAGCCACAGATTGTACGACTGAGACCCATACTCATCTGGTCCACCATTTTTATTACAAAACTTTTTTGCGATGATTCTAGGGACTTAATGAAACAGTAATCATGGATCATTTGACATCTTTGGATTTTACTGAATGCAATGCAAATACTGGTAAGTTTTAACAGTGTCAAGAGCTCTGAATTGATGATGGTAAAACATGGATAATTCTAGCCAACAAAAATATACAGCACAAAATTAATATAACAAATAAGTAAATAAAAAAACAAATAAAAAAGGTCAAACAGATTTATAGTGGAAATTAAAATATATACAAGGTAAAGCTTATAAAACAACTGACCTCTAAATCAATATTTCTACTTAAAAACCTTTTGCAGCACACCAAGTTGTGGACTTTTAAATATTCATCTGTATCTCTGTTAAGTTCTAGAACAACATGGTGAAACCTAAACTCATTCAAAGGACATAAAGGAATCCTTAAATCTTTAAATACTTGAGAGATTAGGCAGTAGTTATATTGTTTTGATTAATGGGTTTTTTGCCCCAATACAACACTTAATAGTAAAGTAGTCTGTCAGTATTTCCTTGCATTAGGGTTGGCTGAGAGACATCCGAAACTCCTCCTCCCTCAGACTACAGTCCAACCGTTGTGCTTCAGACTCCAGGACAGATGGCATTGGACAACGTGTGACAACAGCCAATGAATTAGTGAGATCATGTCGAAGAGCAAGTAGTGAGGAACTGTTTTGGGAGGATTGCTGAATAAAGTCCAACCTTTGCTGGTGGTCCTCTGTGAATAAACGGCGGAGATGATTTACCTGAGTTGAGGAGACAGAAACAAGATGAATATCTGAGTGACAACTAATATGTGAACAATCTTGGTCTCACCTGGTCTTCCAGCTCCCTCACTTTTCTCTTTAGCAGGTCTCCTTCTACAGTGCCTGTATACTTCTGAGCAAACATCTTTTACACACACACAAACAAACACACACACAGATTTACCTGCATAAATCAGTATCTTACCTGAAATCGTTTTATCTCAATCAGCTGCTTTCCAAACTTTGATCGCTCTTCTTCCACCTAGAATAGGAAAAATATGTGTAACTATCCATCTTTGGTTACTTATCCAGAGTTGGGTAGTGGGGGCTGTAGCCTAAGGAGAGAAGGCATCATGGGAGACAGTCCCTTCAGCATGTCTGGGCTCTTCCCTGGAACCTTCTCTCGGGTGAAGGTGCCTGGAAATCCTTTCAGACTCCCTTTCCCCCAGGAGGTTGAAGGAATGTCTGAGATGAGACTTAATACTCTTTATGACAGGGAACTCCACTAGCCAGAATCACACAGTGCATCAACCACTCTAGTAAATACAGTTGAAGAATTTCTGTTAATGTGAACAGCTAGTGAAAGATATAATCATATCTAAAAAGATAACATCCAACAGGGCCATATTTGTCTAATTCACGCTTCACCAGGGGGTATGAACTTTTGAGAGCTTTGTGTGTGTATACCTTTCTTAGTGTGTCTCTCAGTGTGTGTCTTTCTTTCTTCAGGTTTTCATTCTGATTTTCCAGTTGAGAATTTTTCTTTTTCAGTCGTTTCTCTTGCAGCTCCAGCTGTGCAGCAAAATGCTGCAGAACCACCAGCCTGTCAATCACATTGTGCTGAAATGCATACAGGATGGATCAATTAGTAAAAAATATTATAATTGCTGTCAAAACTTTTTTTATTGCCACCCACACTCATTTTTAAATTAGTATTGTAATGCACTCTAGCATTTCAGTTTTAATGCATGCAGGCTCCAAAGTCACTGAGAATTTAGGTACCCCCAGTAGTACATTCTGAGACCAAAACAGGGTTGCAAAGTGAAACCGATATCACTAGATGGAGGGGTGTATGATGGTATAGTGTCAAACTCGTTTAACTCTTTTTAAGTTTAGAACATTAAATTGCTAACTGCTCACTACAAATAAAAATCAAATCAGGGCAGAATTACCTGGTCTGGGGTAGTCTCCATCTCCACACTTTGGCTACAGGGAACGAGCCCACCAACAGGAACAATCATATCTGCCTCATTTTGATCCAGAGCCCAAAGGAGAAGATCCCTGTCCTTCTCTAAACCCTCTGTCCTCTGAATCAGAGTGCCCTTCAGAAACAAGAGCAGCAACACTCAACTCTGATCATCACACCAGACCAGTATGCTTATATCATCATGGAAGCATTAAAAAAAAAAACAATGTCACAGAAACAATATGAGACTTTTCCCTCACACACACACACACACACACACACATACACAAAGTGTGTATATATATATATATATATATATATATATATATATATATATATATATATATATATATATATATATATACGGTTACAGGTTTGAATCCAGGTGGGCCCTTGGGCAAGGTCCCTTACGCATATATGCCCACACCTCGATATGAGCGAAGTATTAAGAGATAGAGTCACACCGGCTCGGACGTCGCCCGGGTCAACAAGGTCCGCGTCAGTGGTTAGGGAACCAGGGCCACCTGATGGCAAATTGGCTACTGGAACAAGAGCAAGACATCCGTGGTGCAGGGCAGAGAACTGTGGTACTGATGGAGTGCTATTATGGGAGTAACCCCAGTGAGAGAGGGTACATGCAGAGGATGTGGGAGAAATGGATGCTTCAAAACCCCACATCCACATGAACTAAGAAGCAGCTCGTAGCTCAGTGTTTGAATATCTGCAACAAGAAGCTGCTATCACAGTTAGAGATTGACGAGGCACGGCGGTGTGCCTCTACCACGGTACAAATATGCTACCGCAAGGGGGAGCCAGGACACTAGGGTACAGTATGGGGGTGAATTCATCATCACCCCCCAACATCGAGATTGGGTACAAAGCACCAATGATAGACGGAATTGGGACAAGGGCAGCTGACCTGAGAGAGAGAATCATCACATCCTGGGGGAACTCAACTACCTCCCTGCCAAAGCTGACAGACAAAGTACTAGACCAATCTCTACTGGAGGACATCAACACGGCGCTGTCAACCATCCCTACCACTATCATACTACGGAGACCAATCAGCTGATGTATGCAGCAGCAACAGTAATCCTACAAGATGCTTGGCTATAAGATGAAGAGCATGAATAGCCATAAGGAGCAAATGGCCCCATGGAGGAGAAGGCTAGAGGCAAAAATCATGGCAACAGGGAGATAAGTCAGTCTCCTAACAGAGCTGAGTTGAGGCGTGAACCCAAGGACAGAGCTGCCCAAGAAGTATAACAAGCTGTCCATACCGGAGGCACTGGAGACTGCTAAGCAAAGGCTCACAGCCCTGGCTACCCGACTGAAGAGGTACACAAGAGAGGTAGAGGAAAGGAGGATAAATAGGGTGTTCTCCAAAAACGCGGCAAAGGTCTACTCTCAGTGGCAGGGCAACATGATGACAACAGACCGCCCCAGGACCAAACAATACTGGAAGGGTATCTGGGAGAAAGAGGCAACACACAACACTACTGCCCAATGGCTGCAAGACCTACAGACTGAGCACAGCCAACTCCCAGAACAAGACCCAGTGGTCATCACCTTAGCAGACGACCAACAACGAGTGTCCAAAATGAAGAGCTGGACAGCACCAGGGCCCGATAAGATCCACGCCTACTGGCTTAAGAAGCTGACTGCACTCCACGAACGCCTGGCTTCGTGAACCAGCTGCTAACATTAGGGAACCACCCAGAGTGGCTAACCCAAGGCCGGACAGTCCTCATAATGAAGGACCCCCAGAAGGACACAACACCGTCTAATTACCGGCCCATAACCTGCCTCAGCACCACATGGAAGCTCCTATCAGGCATCATAGCGGCTAAGATTAGCAGGCACATGGATCAATACATGAGCACAGAAAGGCATCGGGAACAACACCAGAGGTGCCAAGCACCAGCTACTGGTCGATAGGGCAATCGCCCAGGACTGTAGGATGCGTCACACCAACCTGTGCACTGCCTGGATTGATTACAAGAAAGCCTATGACTCAATGCCGCACACATGGATACTGGAGTGCCTAAAGCTTTACAACATCAACGGGACACTAAGAGAGTTCATCAAGAACTCCATGACGCTGTGGAACACGACTCTGGAGGCCAACTCTAAGCCAATTGCACGGGTAAACATCAGATATGGCATATATCAAGGAGATGCCTTGTCCCCCCTCCTGTAGAGGCCTAAACCCCCTCAACAAGATCATCACCAAGAGTGGCTATGGGTACCAGTTCCAAAGTGGAACAACCGTCAGCCACCTCCTCTACATGGATGACATCAAGCTGTATGCCAAGAACGAGCGTGACATCGACTCCCTGACTCACCTCACCAGGATCTACAACAAGGACATCAGGATGTCATTCGGGCTGGATAAATGTGGGAAGATGGTATCTAGAAGAAGAAAGGTGATTGCAACTGATGGGGTTGACCTACCTGAAGGGAACATCACAGATGTGCAGGACAGTTACAAATACCTGGGGATACCACAGGCAAATGGTAACCACGAGGAAGCAGCCAGGAGGTCAGCCACAGCTAAATACCTACAGAGGGTAAGACAGGTCCTGAAGAGTCAGCTGAATGGGAAGCATAAGGTCCAGGCCATACACACCTATGCCCTGCCAGCAATCAGATACCCTGCTGGCATAATACCCTGGCCACTGGAAGAGATACAAGCCACTGACATCAAGACAAGGAAGCTCCTCACAATGCACGGAGGGTTCTACCCTAAGTCCAGTGTCCTGAGGCTGTACACAAAGCGGAAGGAAGGGGGCCGAGGACTAGTAAGTGTCCGAACTACTGTCCAGGAGGAAACAACAAGCCTCCTAGAGTACATCAAGAAGATGGCCCCAACTGACCCACTGCTGAGTGAATGCCTCAGGCAACAGAAGACCACGAAGGAGGAGGAACCTGAGGGGCTATCATGGAAGGACAAGCCCCTGCATGGAATGTACCACTGACAAATTGAGGAAGTGGCTGATATCAAGAAGACATACCAGTGGCTGGCAAAGGCCGGACTGAAAGACAGCACAGAGGCACTAATCATGGCTGCACGGGAACAGGCCCTAAGCACCAGAGCAATAGAGGCCAGGGTCTACCGTACCAGGCAAGACCCCAGGTGAAGACTGTGTGGAGATGCCCCTGAGACAGTCCAGCACATCACAGCAGGGTGCAAGATGTTGGCAGGCAAGGCATACATGGAGCGGCATAACCAGGTGGCTGGCATAGTGTACAGGAACATCTGCACTAAGTATGGACTGGAGGTCCCAGGGTCCAGGTGGGAGACCCCCCCGAAAGTGGTGGAGAACAAGCAGGCCAAGATCCTGTGGGACTTCCAGATCCAGACTGACAAGACGGTGGTGGCCAACCAGCCTGACGTCGTAGTGGTGGATAAACACTGGAAGACAGTGGTGATGATAGATGTAGCCATCCCAAGTTGTAGCAACATCAGGAAGAAGGAACACGAGAAGCTGGAGAAGTACCAAGGGCTGAAGGAGGAGATAGAGAGAATGTGGGGGGTGAAGGCAACAGTGGTCCCAGTAGTGATAGGAACACGAGGGGCAGTAACACCCAAGCTGAGTAGCTGGCTCCAACAGATACCAGGAACCATCAGAGATCTCTGTCAGGAAGAGCGCAGTCCTAGGAACAGCCAAGATCCTGCGCAGGACCTTCAGACTCCCAGGCCTCTGGTAGAGGACCCGAGTCTGAAGGAAGGAGGCACCGCCCAGGAGGGCGAGGAAGAGATTTTTTTTTAATATACACTCACCGGCCACTTTATTAGGTACACCTGTCCAACTGCTGTTTAACACTGAATTTCTAATCAGCCAATCACATGGCAGCAACTCAATGCATTTAGGCATGTAGACATGGTCAAGACAATCTCCTGCAGTTCAAACCGAGTATCAGTATGGGGAAGAAAGGTGATTTGAGTGACTTTGAACGTGGCATGGTTGTTGGTACCAGAAGGGCTGGTCTGAGTATTTCAGAAACTGCTGATCTACTGGGATTTTCACGCACAACCATCTCTAGGGTTTACAGAGAATGGTCCGAAAAAGAAAAAATATCCAGTGAGCGGCAGTTCTGTGGGCAGAAATGCCTTGTTGATGTCAGAGGAGAATGGCCAGACTGGTTCGAGCTGATAGAAAGGCAACAGTGACTCAAATAACCTCCCGTTCCAACCAAGGTAGGCAGATGAGCATCTCTGAACGCACAGTACGTCGACCTTTGAGGCAGATGGGCTACAGCAGCAGAAGACCACACCCGGTGCCACTCCTTTCAGCTAAGAACAGGAAACTGAGACTACAATTTGCACAAGCTCATCGAAATTGGACAATAGAAGATTGGAAAAACGTTGCCTGGTCTGATGAGTCTCGATTTCTGCTGCGACATTCGGATGGTAGGGTCAGAATTTGGCGTCAACAACATGAAAGCATGGATCCATCCTGCCTTGTATCAACGGTTCAGGCTGCTGGTGGTGGTGTAATGGTGTGGGGAATATTTTCTTGGCACTCTTTGGGCCCCTTGGTACCAATTGAGCATCGTTGCAACGCCACAGCCTACCTGAGTATTGTTGCTGACCATGTCCATCCCTTTATGACCACAATGTACCCAACTTCTGATGGCTACTTTCAGCAGGATAATGCGCCATGTCATAAAGCTGGAATCATCTCAGACTGGTTTCTTGAACATGACAATGAGTTCACTGTACTCAAATGGCCTCCACAGTCACCACATCTCAATCCAATAGAGCATCTTTGGGATGTCGTGGAACGGGAGATTCGCATCATGGATGTGCAGCTGACAAATCTGCGGCAACTGTGTGATGCCATCATGTCAATATGGACCAAACTCTCTGAGGAATGCTTCCAGCGCCTTGTTGAATCTATGCCACGAAGAATTGAGGCAGTTCTGAAGGCAAAAGGGGGTCCAACCCATTACTAGCATGGTGTACCTAATAAAGTGGCCGGTGAGTGTATATATATATATATATATATATATATAAATGATTTTTATCTTTTTTAAGGGGCTCTGTTGGCAGTCATGGGATACCATTTTCTTCACCTCTGAATTTGGCTTTTGAGATTCCTCCAATTTTTCCATAATATTTCTATTCCTTCTTTCTAGCACCATCACTCTGGCAGACAACTCCACTTCTTTTCTCTTCTGCATCACCTCCTCAAGAATTTGTGGGTTCTCTTCATTGAAGACCTCCACCACTTCCTTCTCCTGCAGAGCTCTCCTCAATTGCTCCCCCTCTGCATGGCTCTCCTGAAACCAGAAAAGTTGAACTCCATATTTCACGCTTCTAATTTTTGAGACTTTAAACATATGTGATCCTAGTACAGTTTCGCTAAATAGGCCTTTTTGAATAGTTAAACTAACCCCATTCATTTTACAGTTTTTTTTTTAAATCAGAGTATTATAGTAAAGTGTGTCTGTGGGGGGTGTTGTTTCTATTCATAGCTCCTCTTTGCCCAATTCATGGCATATGTAAAATATGCTAGATCATTGACCAGTTCATGAAAGGCTGGAGGTGGAAAATCCACCATTTAAAACTCCATCAAGAAGCAGCCTTCGCACACTCACCCTCCCTGCTCCCAAACGACACTTTTGATTTGTCCTGTGATAATTGAAAAGTCATAAAATGAGAAAATGTTTATGGTCCAATTTAGTGGATGCAGGGCCTGGTCAAGTTTGATGTTGAGATTTGTGTGTGTAAATAAATCATTAAGTAATTCACTCTGAAGAGTTGCACTTTTGATTTACTAGTAATTTACTTAATGGAAGGAAAGATTGGGCTTGGAATTTTGCATGATGTTATTCTTTTACTGAGCATAGTTAGAGGAATAGAGATAGATAGAGGATTTTTTGTTCAGAAACCGTATCATGGGCTAATGAAGCTAACTCTTGTTTTTGTGACCTCTCTTAGCAATGGGAAGAGTGGATTAGGGTTAGGGTGCCCATGTGATGTCCACCTGACCTTTAACCAAGGATATAACAACTTGAATGTTTTCTGGCCTTATTTAGCAACAAGTTGGAAAAATTCCAATGAACATGACCAAAAACAACAGTCACAATGATGTTGAATGAAGACCCCAGTTGTGCATCACTACCTGCAGGAGAACATTCAGCTTGGTCATCTCTTTCAGTGCAACCCTCAGACCTTCCTTTACGTGCAGAAGCTCCTCCTCCTTGTCCTTCAGCTCCTGTCTCATCGTCTTCTTGTTTCGACTCAGATTTGATACCTTAAAACATATAAAATATCAGTGGTTTTAGTGCTTTCTGGACAAACACGTTATCATTTGGACCACTATTATATATTATATATCCTGCCAATATTATATATATACTTTAAAGAAACCCATAATCTGGCCCCTGAACAAGTTACACTGACAGGAAAAAATTATTTTTAATCAATCAAAAATCAAAAAAAGTTGTCAATTAACCAAAATTGGACTGTGGTGTGGCACACACCTGCATTTGCAGGGACCTCAGATTCTCCTCCAACACTTCTACACTCTGCTGCACCCCATTCAATTCATCCTGCACCTCCCCTCTTCGTCTTCGCTCTGTCTGCAGTTCCTCCTGAAGACTGTTCATCTCCTCTTTGTCATCTTGTAGCTCAGCCTGTAGCTTCTCCCTTAAGGTTTGCTCCTTCTGCAGTGCCTGATGAAGAGAGTTGGTCTCCTTTCCTTTCCTTAACAGCTCCTCTTGTACTTCTTGTTTCCATTCCTGCTCCTTTCGTAATAACCCCTCTTGTTCCTGTAATTTATTTTTTCTCACTTCCTCTTTGACCACTGTCAACTCCTCCTGGACCTCCTCACCTCTTCTTTGCTCCTCTTTGACCTCTTCTTTGAGAACAGTCACCTCTTCCTTCATTTTCACCAGCTCTTTCTGTAATTTCTTATTTTCCATTTGTTCTATTTGTAGATCATGTTGCAATAAAGATGTTTCATTGTTGCTCCTTCTCTGCTCTTCCTGAATTCTCTCCCTAGTCTTCAACTCTTTGTGAACCTCCTCCTTTCTCCTCTGCACCTCTTTTTTGAGAGCTTCCACATCTTGACTTCTCATAATAAGCTCCGCCTGTGCCTCCTGCTTCTCTTTTCTCTCCTCTTTGATCTCCTCTGTGAGAGCTGCCACTTCATTCTTCTTCCCCTTCAGTTCATCAGACATCACTTTTATTTCATCCTCCAGCTCTCTCTTGCTGATCATCCACCTCTCCTCAATAAGAATCCGTTGTCTCATCTTGTCTTGTAATTTTACCAGTTCTTCTTGTATTCTTATTTCATCCTCTCTTCTACTTGGCTCCTCCTTTTCCATCTCTTCCCATTTCTTTTCCCACATCCTCTTCGCCTCACTAGTTCTCCTCAATGCTTCACAGCTTTTGTCCAGTTCCTCCTCCATTTCCCTAACTCGCTCCTCCAGTTTCTTCTTCTCTATCCCAAGTAGTTTGTTTCTCCCTCTCAGTTCCTCCTGTTGCTCCTCCAAAGTAGCTGTCAACTGGAATGCTTCCTCTTTTGTGGTCTTCAGAAGACCTTTGAGGTCTTCTGCCTCCTTCTGAAAGCTGTCCGATTTTGCACACAATTCCTTCATCTCCTTCTCGAGCCTCTCAATGGTTACTTCCTTCTCTCTAACTTTAATTGTTACTTCACTGCTCAAAACCCAGGCCTCTTGTAGCTCCTGGGCCTGGAGGGAGATTCTAACATCCTTCTCTCCGCATTCCCTCCTCTCTTCCATCAGGTGTGTTTGGGTTTCCTGTAGAAATCCCTCCAGCTGCTCCATTTTCACTTCCATCACTTTAAACTTGTGTTTCAGCTGCTGATGCTTCTGTGCTGTCTCTTGCATTACCACCAGCCGCTTCTTCAGATCTTCAACCTCCTCCTCCCTTTCCCTCACATTACTCATCTGTTGTTCTAGGCTGCGCTCTCTCCGTTCCAACACCTCCTTCAGGTCTTCACATTCCTCCCTGGCAATATTAAGGTCCACCCTCAGCAGCTCCGTTTCCACCACCTCCTCCTTCAGCCTCTGTACATCCTTCTCTACTCTGCTTATTTCTTCTCTTAGTTTCTTCAGCTCCTCTTCCTTTGTTCTCATGATTTCCTTGCTTTCTTTTTGTAGTTCCTCTGTCAGCCTATTGTGTTCAACTTTCTCCTCCTTTAATATGAAAGCTTCAGTTCTAAGGCTGTTGATCTCTCCCTGCACATTGCCCACAATGCTCTTCCATCTATCCAGCTCTGTCTTTGCCTCATGAATCTGCTTAACCTCCCCTGTAGTATTCACCACTTTCATCAGTTTCTCCACCTCTCTTTCTATTTCCATTCTTTCTGTAATCTGTCCCTCAATGTGTCTTCTCAGAGCTGCCATCTCTTCATTTCGCATTCCCAGCTCCTCGTTCAGCACCTCCTTCTCCTTCTTCCATTTCTCCCTCTCCTTGCTGCTTTCTTCTTCTTCTTGTCTCCCTTTCCTTCTTAGGTCCTCTATCTGCTCTTGCAGTCTGTGCTTCTCCTGCAAGAGTACACCCTTCGCTTCCTCACTCTTCTGTCTTTGCTGCTTTTCTCCCTCCCTCTTAGATGTCTCTTCTTCAAGTTCACTTCTCAGACACTCCATCTCCCCTGCAAATAACAAAGTACACACATTGTTTTAATATTTCCCATCACATTACAGTATACATAATACTACAGCTTAAAACTATTGTTGTAACACTTTCTGCTTTCCTATCTGAAACATTCTTGAAGGGCAGCAAGACATTCATTTTCTAGCAATGGTTTACCATTAGGTTCCTAACCTCCACCACATCTAATGAAAATATCATAAAAAGAAATCTGATATGGACCAGTATCTGTTCCAAAGTATATAATACCATGGGGAAACTCTTTACTTCTATTCTGTCATACCCTCACCCTGACACAAGCAAGAAAGCTCTCAAAAATCAAGTTCGCACACAATTTATACACATAAACCTTTAGTAAATCAGGTCAGGTTGGACAGGACTGTACCACAGGTTAGACCCCACCACCCAAAACTTCAAAAACACACACCTTGTAGAGTCTGTTTGGCTTCCTGCAGAGTGTGAATGTGTCTGCTCATGTGAGTTCTGTCAACCTCCATTTCAGATATATGATGCTGTTGCTGAGAGAGTTGCTGTTGGAGAGACACCAACAGAGACCTGGCAGAAAAAGGGAGAAGAGTTAGTCTGATTTGAGTAGTAGGTAGGTTTACACAAACTGTATACAAATATATATACTACATTGTTAGTAGTACAACAACCCTCATTTACCCCCAGTGGGCCTGGCAGTGCCTTGCATGGCAGCAGTTGCCCACTGGTGTGAGAGTGTGTGTGAGTGGGTGAATGAGGTGCTCTGCAAAGCACTTTGGGCACTATCATGGGATAGAAAAGTGCTATATAAGTGTAGTCCATTTATCTTACTACCACATAAACATATATAAAATAGTTACACAGACTATTTCACAAAGCCACTGGGAAAATGCTTCATATGATTTTCAGAATCTGAATATTTTGTCCACAGAAAAAGCAACTTAACAACATACACCACTGTTATAACTTCTGATATGTCTGATACCTGAGCTCCTGCAACTCCTCCTCAAGGTGTCCTTTGTACCTCTCCAGACTGACCCACTCCTCTTTTGTTCTCTGGTTTTGCCTCTGGTACTCCTCTTCCTGTCCATCTTGCTTCGTCATCTCTTTTGCCATCTTGTGGAGCTGCTTCTGAACATCCATCAGCTGTGTGTATACTATGACGTGTTGGGAGGACACCTAACAAGATAAAACATGTGCTATTATGCAGGTATATATGGTCACATGTTAGTCCTCCCCTTTTCACCTCTTTCAGCTGATTTTTTTCCCTCTCTCTCTCCTCCATTAAGGACTCCAGTAGCTTTTCTTTCTCTTCCATTATTCTCTCCATCTCGCTCTCTTTTTCTCTGAGCTGATGGATGACATTATTCTCAATTTCTTTGTTTACCCTGAACAAAATCAAATAGAGGATATAAAAAGATTAATATTTGCAGATTCAAAAACCATGAACCACGTTCAGGTTCGTATGTGCCACATTCAGTTTTCAAAAATCCTATATTGCATCACAATGACCTGAGCTCGCTGCAGTCCTGGTTGAGGTTTTTGACATCTGTCTGCAGACAGCTGACCTGTGACCTCAGCAAATCAAGCTGCGATTGGCTCTCCAATAGTTCATTTTCTGTCTAGATTCAAAACCATAATCATGTTATAAACTGCCAGGAAGTCAGGGAATAACAAAAAGAGAAAAGTGGAACCTGCAGCAGTTGTCTGTTTAGGTCTTTCTTGTCCAACAACAGTGCAGAGTTAATGACAGCCATCTTGTCCAGATACTTTTGTCCCTCAATCAGCTCGTATCTCAAAACACACTCTGATGATGAGAGACCTAGCACACACTTCCTGGACTGGGGGAATACCACAAAAACACAGCAGACAAACTGTCATAGAACATTCTCAGTAGCGTCTCTGAAGGATCAAATCAGAAGATTCTGCAACCTTCTGGAGTGCATTTCTAACATCAGCAACCTCTTCTTCAGCCCTCTGCATGTCAAACTGCTGCCTCTCCAATGCACCCTGCGAATAAATATAGAACTACAGAATAAATGAATATAAATGAAATAAAAATAAATGAAATATAACTGATGCCTGATCCTGAACACATCTTCAGGGTTGAACCATAGTTAATACACTTTAATGGAATACTTCATGTCAATATTCATTTTCATGTAACCTTCAGACTGTGGATCTCAATACAGTGAAGAGTTTCTCTTTCAGTTAGTTGAACATTCTCCAACATTTCAGTCTCAATTCTGGAGGAAAAAAAACAGTTTTAAGTGTAAAATTGTTCTCATTTGATGTAAAGGGTAGACAAAACAACAATCTCACAATATTAAACCATATATAAGTACTTGAGGTACACTTAAGGCCAGAAATGTTTATAGAATTTGGTTGGTGAATAAAATCCACATTTCTCACAAGTATTCAAGTATGTGCAAGTATTCATAAGCACCACCAGCACCCACCCATAAATATACAGTGAAGACATTGGGTCTCATTCATGAAACGTTAGTAAATTTGTGTGTAGATTTGCTACTCCGGATTCATTTACACCACAGGAAACTCTGATTGATCTGATCTGATTGTGAACTCGAGTGTTTGCTCAGGAATGCCAATCCATCATAATGTAACAGTGCAGCTCCCAGTAATCACCTCTTAGCATAAAGCCCTACGCATGACGTGCCAATGAGCAACATATGAGGAGGTATAGATGGATCTGGTTGACCTCTCATGATAAACATAGCAGAAAGACAGCAGCCACACTTCAATGGTTATTAGTAAATGGTGCACTCCGCATAATCACCAACACATGTAGATTTTATTAGTAACTAGGAGTGTATAAACTGTTCGTCTGTGAACAGTTTACACTCAAATTCGTACTGCACGTTTCATGAATGAGGCCCATTGATACAAAATTATTGAACATTAATTGGCTGTTCAACAGGTGTTACCGTTTCTGTATTTCTGTCTCTAGCTGGCTTTTTCTCTCATCTTGTCTGACTCTTTCTCTCTTCAGTCTGTCAATCTCTCTTTTGACCTCTTTCTCCTGCCGAAGAACGTCCTCTACTTGCTGATGCAGGGATGACGATATGCCACGCTCACTAAAAAAGTTATATAAACCAAGATAATGGATTTGCTCATTAGAGGTGTTTATACCAGCAGATTCTCTGCCAAAAATAACCCAAAAAAATAACAAAAAATGACAACACCATCATTGCCAAAAAAAACATTAAATTAAATGAAATCTCCATTAAATAACAAAGAGAAAGTGCCAACATGAGTGTGTTTGTATACCTGCTTAACATGTCCAGGCTGTGTGTGAGCTCCTGCTGTATATATCGAGTGTGTGTGCACAGCTGCTGCTTATCAGCTTCCAGTTGTTTCAAACAAAACTGTAACGCTGACTTTTCCTCAGTGAGATGCCGTACCATCAGCTCCACCCTCTGACACACACATGCAGAGATGAAGACACCAACAACATCAATATATGAAAAGCTCCAGTTTTGAGGGACTGACCAGCAATTCCTCATGCATTCTCTGTAAGGTGCTTTCAGAATGAGAGAGAACAGATAGCATCCCTGACAGGTCCAGACTAAAGAGTCCATCTGTGAAGGGAATGTTCTTGGACTTGCTGCTGATGCTGTTGAGTATCCTGGACTGACAGAACCAGAACAGAAAAATACCACAGAGTCACACTTCAGTTTTACATGAAGATTAAAAACTATTACATTTAACATCAGCAAAAATATGTGGTAAAATAAATGTAAAATCAGGATGAAAACAGATTTAACAGTGTAATAAATATTACAAGTGAAGATTGTAATATAAATGGCAGACTCACCAGTGTAAGGATGCCCTGGCTGACAGCCTTCAGTTTTCTCTCTGTCTCTCTGTGCCTCTCTGCCTGTTGCTCCTTTTCACCACACAGCTCAGAGATACTGACATAATTGGGAGATATATTATCAGAAATTTGCTAACAAATTAGGTATCTTGCTCAGAGTAATACAGACCAAGACCAATGAAAAAAGAGTTTACCGCTCATTTAGCTGAAAAACAGTCTTCTCATGAAGATGATTCAACTCTAAAATTTCTAGTTTTTCCATCTCATCTTGTAGCTCCTCCTCTACGCCTTCCACAATTTTATTTTCCTCCGCACATTGTTCCAGTTCCCCGGTTGTGAGACTTCCCAATGTGGAGGCAAGGAGAGGATGGACACATGTAGAGGAGACTGGAAGAGATGAGATTAGGTCACAGGAGAGAGGATTAGAGGAAGATGGAAGCATGGGAAGGAGGAGACAAAGGTTTTTACAGGGTAGTTGTCCAATTCTAATGGAATTTGAGGCAGAGGACACACAGCTGGACAGGAGAGATGAGGAGATACTGAAAAACTCTGCTCTCAATTTCCAAAGATCCCTGAAACACAAGAGAGTACTAACATTAAGCATTTTTGTGGATCACATGAGAAGTACTTCATATCGACATAAATCCTACACATGAGTCTGATCACATTTAACAGCCCGGAACAGCTAAGAATTGTTGGGAAGTTCTTTGTCATTTTTGCCTTTGTGTTTTTTTTTTTTCATGTGAGAGGAGACACAGCTGTCTGCCATGAGACTTTTCTTTAAATTTTTTCTCGTGAATTCAGGGTACAGCATCTACAAATTCGGAGATAATAATAATAATAATAATACATTTTATTTGACAGCGCCTTTCTGGACACCCAAGGTCACTTTACAGAGAATAAATACACACTAAAATAAATAAAAATAAATAAAATAGCAGGTAATTAAAAGGCAGCGATAAAATCAAAGGAAGGCAGATATGGGCAGCAGAAAATTGTACAGGGGTAATGAAAGGGCAACAGAAATCAGAAAATGATAAATTCAGACAGAGAATGCAGTTTTGAACAGGTGGGTTTTGAGATTAGATTTGAACTGGGGGAGAGAGTCAATGGTGCGTAGGTCCGGTGGAAGTGAGTTCCAAAGTTTAGGGGCAGAGCGGCTGAAAGCTCTGCCCCCCATGGTGCTGAGGCGTGAGGAAGGTATGGAGAGGTGAAGGGAGGAGGAAGATAGACATTTTGTAATTACCTGTCTGTGGACGTTTTCAGGCTTTGGCAATGCTGCTTCAGAGCAACCACAGACCTCCAAACTGACAAAAACTGAGACTGCTGCTCATCCATACGACCTAAATAATGCTAAACACACACACACACACACACACACACACACACACACACACACACACACACACACAGTCTAAAAGTGTTTAGATCCAAATATTCCCTTTAAAAACATATCTCCACTTCAGAAAAAAAAACACACCTCTACTTTTGTCTGTCTTGTCTCCTTCATGACTGTTGTCCAATCAGATGTCAATTTTTTGAGCTCTTCCCTCAGGCACAGGATGACCTGCTCTGATTGGCTGAGTTCTTCATGCAGGAGAATATTTCTGTCAGTTAGACTGATGGACCTAAATAGACACACATACATATTAGGGTGAAATCAGGTTCATGATGTATATATGTATGTTACAGTAATTTAGACATTTATATGAGACAGTAAACACTGAACAACACTTTGTTGCAAAGGCCCCCCAAAATATAAAAAAACAAACACTAACTGGATGAAAAAAAAAATGAATATGCACACCTTTGTTTTTCTTCCTCCAGTCTTATTAGGGCACTCTCCATAGTGGCACTGGCCTCATCTCGGGTTCTCCGCTGCAAAGTATAAATTATCAATAGTTGTGATTGATGTTTCCTGGTTGTACTAAAAAGGTGCTGTAGTATTGATAGAAAGTACCTCAATATTAAGTTGTTGATTGAGTTCTAGTAGTTGGTGTTCTAAATGTTGACAGCGGTCTCTGTACTCCATTACCTGTACACAGAGTGATCTATAAGTATTACACATCATAACAGCAGAAATCATAATATCCTGATCAAAATTTCAAGGCAGGTGGAACTTTCCAAATCTTTTAAAATGTAGAAGATTTAAGTAGCATACAAATTACACCTCAAAACAGTTGGTTTAAAAAGGTTACACACAATAACACATTGTTATAATGTAAAAATATTTTTTCTCTCCACTGTTAATATGACAAAGTGATCATTCAATTGCAAAACCAGCTGACAAATATAAAATAAAGCACTTACAATAACACATTGCATAAGGATGCACACCCTTAAAGGAATTATTTGATGAACCACCCTTTGCTTTTATTACAGCTCTTTTTCAGTGGGGTTGATTAGTATCACACAGCTTGACTTGGTAATATTTGACCATGCTTTGCATTGACCATTGAAAAACCTTAACCTTCTTATGATAAAACAATGCTTTTAGGAGCAATGATTCATCATCAGCCTTCTACAAAAGCCCTTTTCATGCAAAGGATGACTGTTATTGGGGACTGTTCATAATTCCTTCCACCTTGATTAAGGCCCCAAGCTTGAGCCCCATAGAATGATGCCATTTATATTTCTTAAAATAAATTTGGGGCTAATTGGACACACTTTAAATGGCCACAGGCACTGACTATTATTTCACATAAATGGAAATAAGATTGGTTAAATCTGATCACAGCCACATCCCCAGTTGCAACTTATGCAACTACATTATTTTATAATTTCCAATTGAATGGTTAAAGGTCATGTTAAAGGTGGAGAATTTATAGACAGGATTTATTTAAGATTTTTTTTTTTGTATGTGTGTTGACTTTAAGACCGAAATAATTTCCCGATGTCAACAACAGCAAGATGACATGCAAGTCACCACACTCACCTTGTTCTGTAGTCGGTGAATAAGTAAAGCCTGTCTTGCCTCTCTCTCTCTCCCTTCCCTCATCTGCCTCCGGAATTCTCGCTGCTCCTCTTGCAGTGCAAGTGGGGGAGCGACAGATTTACCAAGCTGAATAAAAAGACAGGTGTCAGTTTGGACTGTGAGTGATGAGCACATGAGTGCATGTGACTCATGGGCCTCACCCTTTCATGAAGAGCTCTGCACCTTGCTTCCAGCTCCTGCCTCTCCGCTCGACTCTCTGCCAGTTCCTCTTGCAGACGACATACCTGGCGGTTCAGATCCTCCTGCTGCCATCCATTCAGTGACTGGGACTCCATGCTGACGGAAAAGAACTTTTACTTCAGTCTTGTAGCAACTTTCGACTTTTCAACTTTCAACAGAGAAGTTTTCTGCGGCTGCAGAACTCGTGTTAGACGACCGTGCTTTTACTGTAAAAGAAAGGAATGCTTTTTATGATTACTTTTGGTTACTTTTACTTGGCTATTTTAAGTGGACCTCAGTCGCAATTAGCGACAGAGCCATACGGTAATATAAAAGAAAAATATCTCAATGTCTTCACACTTTTCTTAGTTTAAGTCGATCTCCTCAAACAGCCACATAAGGAGTAAAAACTTCTCTTTTCGTGATCTTTGTGAGACAGAAACTGAGATAATCCAGTTATCCTACAAACAATTTTTCGATAATGTTTCTTACCTGTTGCCTATGTGTACATCCGTAAAAGCAAACAAAACGATATTTTGATGCAAGTCTAGAATTTTTCTTTAAAATAGTCAATTTTGAATTTTCGTCAAAAACATAACCTTTCACACCGGAAACATGTATCACGTGACAGCGCCCTCCTTACTGCCACCTGCTGGACCGGAGGCTGAACTGACAGCTGAGTCCTGACCTTAAACATCTAAGTCATACACAACATGCCCTGGGTTTCTGCTCAAAAACTCTTGCTACATGTACTCTTACCACCACGACGAATATATACAAACATACTAAAATAATTACCAGATGATTGATAGATGGATGGATGGATGGATGGATGGATGGATGGATGGATGGATGGATGGATGGATAGATAGATAGATAGATAGATAGATAGATAGATAGATAGATAGATAGATAGATAGATAGATAGATAGATAGATAGATAGATAGATAGATGTGTGAGAGGAGGATGTTGGCCAACCTCTATCATGAACACCTCTGATCTGGAGCCTCTGAGCACAACTCCCAGGCATATGCCCCTGAGGTGGTCTGGTTCTCCTCAAAGAGCTGACTTTCTTTATGTATACATTTATATGTTTGTTTAATCTTTGTCCCACCAGCTGAGTGCGCTGGCATCTGCAGTCACCCCTGCTGCCCAGGGCCTGCTCACATCATCCACTACTATAAATACCTCTGAGTAACCCTAACCCTAACCCATCCACTAGTATAAATACCTTTGAGTAACCCTAACCCATCCACTAGTATAAATACCTCGGAGTAACTCTAACCCTAACCCATCCGATAGTATAAATACCTCAGAGTAATCCTAACCCTAACCCATCCACTAGTATAAATACCTCAGAGTAATCCTAACCCATCCACAAGTATAAATACCTTTGAGTAACCCTAACCCTAACCCATCCACTAGTATAAATACCTCAGAGTAACCCTAACCCTAATCCCTAACCATGTTACTGAAATTCTTTTTGTTGTTCAAAATGCCAATATGCCACCTGACTCCAGTTGCTTATTCTGTAACATAAGAGATCAACCAGAAAGAAATGCCAATAACATAACAATAATTAACCTTACATTAATAAAAATAACTATAGTTATGTCTTAGGAGAGATGAGGAAGTTGGCAAAGTTGCCACTACAAGCATAGATGACCTTGTTATATCTGGACACCAGGTAGTGGTGTATTTTGTTTTTGTATTTTGTTTTAATTTTGGAGTTGGAAGACAGAGACTTATTTGCCACAGTCTGGTCGCATTGACTTGGCCAATAAAATGGCAACTAATGACGCCCTCTCCACACATTGCTATCCGTTAACAGGGCTGTCCATCCCTTAACAGCGATGTTGACATTGTAGCAGTTAAGTTCTGCTGGAATGAGTGACAGCATAAGTGTCCAGAAGAGTTTGTATATTCCATGTAGCCAGTTTGAAAGGGATAATTTTCCCTATCCAGGATGTGTTGAGTGGGCAATTTTTATGCCACCTTTTCTAGGACCCTCCTCAATGGGTAAGCAATGGTCCTCCTGAACAGAGCTGTGTAGTCACTGCTAAGAGCACTTAGAACTGTGGTGCATGCAGGGTTCTGATGAGGAGCCTCCAGCACACTCACACCTCACACCTGCTCCCAGCACCAGACGCCTTGTTGTTGGCAAACTCACCCACTCCTGTTTGATGGTCAGTTATGCCTGTGAACTTTACTGCCTGTCCTGTCTTGTTTACGCATGCGACAATGAGAAACGTAATTTGGAGTCCTTCATATGTCTCGCACATGTGAAGAATTAACAATAATAATCCATGCACAAGTTCTAGCCAGCAGCAGTTCTGAAAGTTAGAGGTAGCAAGCAGATGGAAAGTAGGGATGTACCTTCTCTGTAACTATTCTAACACACAGACACAGACACACACACACAGACACACACACACACACACACACACACATTGTCTTACAGCACAACATTGACACCCGTGGAAAGGATTTCAAAAATAAGAATATTTAGTGAGAAAAAAAACAGACTTAAAATTCAAAACAAACAACATACTGCCACCTCATGGTACTTTAGCATTTTCCCCAAACACCTCAACAGACCTCTAAAGATAATAATTGTAAAATAATCAGGAACTATTTCTATTTGTTTGCTCAATTAAAATTAAGCTCAAAATATATATCTTTTAAACATACAGACAACAATTTGCACTTCAAAGAAGTAAATGAAATGTAAGTGTCATAAAAATATATGGAAAAAATAAAAAAACAAACTGACATCGACAAAGTGCACAAATTAAATGAAATACATGATGATAAGATATATAAAGAAATACATCATAAATCATCTTACAAAAAGAAGATATAACTTGATTGAACTTAAATTGATTTCTGAAAATGTATGAATATGCATATAACACTCCAATAGTTATTGCATAGTGTCCCATATTTCACTCTGCATTCAACTTGCGATTTATCTTCTTTTTACATCAATGATTAATCAGTCTAAGCAACATAGCAGTGGAACACTGTATGAGCAGTAATCCAACCATATCTAAACACATATCTAACAGATGTTGGTCAATACAACATCTGTGTTCCACCAATAATTGTAATTTATTTTGGATCTATCTCAATGTTTCACTATGCACAGAATAGGAACAAGTCTACTTTAATGAAGATGTGAGTGATTTTTCCAAGACAAGAACTTCAATATGAACCCAATAAAATGGAAAAAATGGAAAAACATGTCATTACACACAAATTATATATTTAAAGAACAAATTCAACTAAAATGAACAAAAAATCACTAAATTACTGCGAAGAAAAATAATGCTCTGCAATGAATGAATCCATTTGAATGATGGACTAAACCTACTAAAATTTGTATTTGTTGGGAAATTGGATCAATGAGGTGAGAACCTGTTAGGTAATACAGAAATACTGATAATTTCGTTTTGGATTTTTTCATGACACATTTGTTTGCACTTTTGCCCTCTAAATGAACAGTAGTTGTGTGTTTGTGTTAGGTCAACAGGAATACATCATCAATTTCATGAAATGGAACATTTCCTATTCAATTAACATTAGCATTATAATCTTTTATGTAAGAAACATTTTCAACTGACATGACATTTGATTATAGCAGAGCATTGAAGATGTTGATAAGACAAGAAGCATGATGATGGAGTTTTTCCTTCAATAAGTTTTGAGCTTAAAGATTTTACTAAGCCTTGAGGTGGCGCTAGAGTACATCAAGAAAGAACCTTCTTCAGTCTTGAAGTCTTCCCAGTCTTTGCAGCCAAATGTTGGAAGACTATGGACTGGAACAAATCCCTCATAACCCTGCCACCTGAAAAGACATTTACAGTAGCATTATATTAATTGTGTTTTGGTCATGAGGATATTGGAATATTCATATTTTGCAGCGTACAGCCTACATTTCCCAACTAGATTTGGGTCTAACCCTGTGTGGTCTTCCAGAAAAGCTGAGGGAGTTAACTAGAGAGAGGGTGGTCAAAGCTACCCTACTAGAATTCTTGCCCCCATGACGCAGACACAAATAAGTAGATAGAATTTGAACAGCACAGAAGAGATACAACAGATGCTACTTAAGGCTGACAGGTAGGTCGTACCTGTAAATGACACTATTGGGAGCGTAGGATTTTCCATCATGAGAGTTGGCCACGACCAAAAAGTGATCTTCTCCAATTGTAAAGAACTCCCAATCCACAGCACTAAATACAACATAAGAATGCTCTCCTCATCTTCAAATATGAACATTTTTTTCTGTGAATATATATGAACAGAAACGTCGAAAATGTTTCCTTTTTTTGTATGTGTGTGTGTGTGTGTGTGTGTGTGTGTGTGTGTGTGTGTGTGGTGGGGGGTATATCAAAACAACTTCAGAAAAAGAGACAGAAAATAATGATGATTGTTTACATGATGTTTAAAAGAAAAATTACAGTTGGTATAAACAACAAACTATTTAACTTATTTGTTTTACGTTGGAATTTTATTGCTAATTTTATGTCATATTTTCTCTTAAGTTTCCAACAATTTTCTGATTGGTTATACAATATCGTATTTCACCTGTGAGTGAGGATGTCCTGGAATGAGATAAAGGTTTGTGTCAATGTATTGAGCTCATAGACAGTTGAGTTGATGCTGTAAAGACTAGGGCCAAGATTTGAAACCCTCTGACTATTTGCAACAACAAGGAAGAATCTTCCATCGATCTGAAATGCCTCCCAGTCAGTTGCTCCCACTGTCTGCAAAGAGAAAATGTGATGACTATATCATTTTCATTGAAGGTGGCATATTCTGCTCCTTTTCCGAAAGTTAACATTTTAACTTTTAATGAATTTTATATAAACAAAAATAAAATTACATCTTCAATGAACTATTTCCAAATTAATTGTTTTTCTTGTATTGTTTTAACATTTTTATTGATAGATATTTGCAACTGTTTTAAGGACAATCAATTAAATTTGGTGTTGCATTTTTAACATGTAATACCAACCCTTTCACCAAACCACTCACATGTAAGCAGGAGAAAGCCTATTGTTCCAGTCATTAATACCATGCACTCTGATTAGTTGTTGCATGTTCGCATGTTGTTAGGTATATTTTTAATAGAGGAGCGTACTGCCACAAAATTAATTTGGGCTAAATTTTAACTTCCACCTTCATTTAAACAGGCACAAAATGGGAAATGTAATTTGCCATGCCTTTATGATGCTTTCACCTCCAGACCTGTCACCCAGTTGGTACTGGTATACTTTTATCATATAGACATAATGAAAATAACATCTTTACAGACATCAAAACAAAAATGTAATTATATGATTATTATCACACCAATGCTCCACACAGTATGCTCCCCCTTTTATCTGAAATTAATTAAACCTAGACTACACAATGAATATGTGCAAATTAAAATCACTATTCATATAGCAAGATATGAATTCAACTAGGTCAAGACAGTTCTGTTTAATATTTGTGGTTAAGTTTGACTAGGTTTAGTTATTTTACATCGAGTGGACCCTTTTTGACATGCACAATTTTATTGTCTTTGATTAGTTTAATATCCCTTTTTGAAAGAGGAACAATTGCCATTTTTATGTTGTTGAAAAAGATCTGCATCAAAAGACCAGAATAGACTGACCGGGATATCCTGGAAGGGATGGAAGCAGCCATCAAGCCAGACATAGATGGTGGAGCTGATGGTGGTAGTTTGACCATTAAATGTGTTTGCAACCACCAAGAAGTGATAGACTCCAACTGAGAAGAACTCCCAGTCATATGCCCCTGAGGTGGACAGGGTCTGGTTCTCCTCAAACAACTGACAGAGGATGAGAACCATCAAGATGACAGAGAAGAGAAAAGAAGGGCAGGGATTAACAGACATACAAAGCTTGTTTTCAGTAAACAACTACACTTGGTGGAGCTCTTGAA
This sequence comes from Lagocephalus sceleratus, assembly GCA_911728415.1. Classification (NCBI taxonomy): domain Eukaryota; kingdom Metazoa; phylum Chordata; class Actinopteri; order Tetraodontiformes; family Tetraodontidae; genus Lagocephalus; species Lagocephalus sceleratus. The sequence continues at coordinate 11,267,404 of CAJVRN010000216.1, read as the reverse complement.
GATGTTTCGTCTCTTCTCCAAAAGGCTTTCTTCAGTTCTGACACGGCTGGAGTCAGAGCTTGAAAAGATAGCCCTTGTGTATCATTAGCATGTTAATGATCTAGGTGGTCAGCTGAGAGTCTTTTGCAGGGTCGTTGACCTAATTCCACTGTTACTGACCTGTGTAAATGTGTGAACATTTGCATTGTTGATGGAGGGAGTGTAGGACTTCATTGTAAATGGGTGATGGGAAACATCTCAGCCCACCACTTCTGTTCAAAGATGGTTTTTCCAACTTGACAGGGATTGCTTCTTTGATACTCCTCTCAAACCAATGATTTTCTTTGAATAAATAATTTCTTTGAATCAATAATAATAAACAATAACACAGCCGACCATTTCAAACTTTAACTAATTCAATAAAATCATATGGTTTCCATTATCTGCATCATAATAACGACACATCTTAAACAGTAATTAATTAAATGAAATTACAGCAAGATCCATATTGTAAACATACGTGAATCGTAGATAAGAAACTGTAAGAGGAGTATCAGAAAAAATATTTCAGAAACATGACATTCCAGTACACTTCAAACCCAGCAACACACCTGGGTGTACAGAAACTGGTACACCCAAAGGACAAAACACTAAGACACAAGCAAAGCAATGTTGTCTGTGTCATACAGCGCCAAGAATGCATGGATTTATATATTGAAGAAACTAATCAACCTCTTCATAAAGGGATGGCCAAAACAAAAGAGCCACATCCTCAGGACAGGACTCAACAGTTCACCTTAATCTAAAGGACATGGGACATTTGTTTATGGACACGTTTGTATTTTAGAACATTGTGGGTTTGAAGAAAGGTGTCAAAGAATTCATCCATGTCAAGTTGGAAGAATCATTTCCTATCACCCACGTGTAACACAAACTTACACCCCCCTCTGTCAACAATCCACATTCACACCTTCACACAGGATTGGATGACTAAACACAACATGACTTGGCAGAAAGAAGGGGACAATCACAGTGAAACTAGGTCAATGATCCACAGTGATCCACAAGGGCTTTATTTTCAAGCTCTGACTCCAGCCATGTCAGAAGTGAAGAAGCCTTTTGAAGAAGAAGCAAAATGTCTTCAAGAACTCCAAGTCCAGTTCTTCACTGAGAAAAAGCTTTATATAGCCATGACCTGGATGAGTGAGAACCTACACAGACTTATTCAAACAGACAAACAAAAGACAGCCGGTAAATAAAGATTGAGCTGGTGAATATTAACAGTGTTACCTCTGTTTGTGGGTTCCACCAGTAAATCACGCTGTGGATATTGTGGTTCGAGTCTCTGGCTGAAGGTACAAATGCTTACTTAAAATAATTTCTTCAATGAAAAGCACAAAATCAAGAAACTGTAAACACATTTACTGTATCGAGGAACTACTTGAAAATCAAGGATAGATTATGTAAAGATCATACTATAGCTCTGATATATCTAATTTATAAGAAACATAAAACATACATAGCTTCATCACTGATATTAATGTTGATTCTCTCTGTATATGTCTCATCTACTGCACATCTCTCCATCAGGGAGAGGAGTCACTCATGTGTGCCTCTCCATCAGATTTCTTCTTTTTCCCAAAAAGTGTTTTTTAAGTCTTGTTCCTCTTGACCAACAGAGAGTGTCACAGCAATTGTACCATTGTGCCAATTGTAAAGCCCTCAAGGCTCAAAATAAATTTGGGGCTGTAAATAAATTTGATTTGAAATTCAATCATGTGACTTAATGTATACCTCGTCTGTGATTGGCCACCACCAAAAAGCTGTGGTTGTGGATGTTGAACGCCTCCCAGTCCAGTGCTGAATGTGTTGCTAGTGTTTGGTGATGCATGAAACGGCGTTGTTTAACATTCCATTGATAGATAACAGACAGTTCAGGCTCAACTTCCCTGGAATTTGCCACCACCATGAATACCTGAGAAAAACACATGTTATTAAAAAAGTATTGGCCCACACTCAATTCACCTATCTTTAGCTGGTGGAGGAATACACTCTGGATGAGCTCCTGGCTGAGGGCAACCAATATAGAGTGGCATCTGATCATCATGGTAATATGCTTACACTGTAAACAATTCAAGTAGCCATGCATCTGCTATGGACATTTGCAAAAATATTAGCCTTCATGTGAAATTCGGAGCTGTGGGGCATACATGTTCTCTAACTCAACCCCGCAGTGATCCAGAACCCTGTAACTTAGATTTGCAAGAATTCTAATTTTTGCTAGATGCTGGAGCACAACCACCTCAATTCAGCTCAGTGCAGCTTGAGTGAGAGAGGAGTACCGAGCCATCCAGCTGACACAGTGCAACAGTCAAGATGCGGTGGGAGTTGACAGAAGGCTGAGCATGGACTGGAGACACAATTTTCTTACAAATGTATGACCCAAATTTTGTCATATTCTAGAGTTTTGCATTGCCATCGTAATGTTCATAACAGTAAGGGATTTTTAAATGGCTGGAATAAATAAAAGCAAGTAATATAAATGAACTATGTAAAACATGAAATTGAACCTTGCTATTAATGGTGAAGTATTTCCAGGCTCGAGCCTCACGAGTGCTGATGTTCTGGTATAGTTGGAAAGATCCATTTTTCCATTTGTAAACACCTGACCCATGCCGAGAATCCCTGCATAAAATAGCATGGTTGTTAAAATGAAGCCATGACAAGGTTAGTTACAATATAGTCTTAGGTTGGAGGAACCTGTTGGCTGTAGCCATGAAGAGGCCTTCAGAAGGGATGGAAAAAACCTCAATGTCAAATGTTTCTGAGCTGGTGTAGAGATCCTGGTAGTCCTCCACATAATCAAGACGTTCAGTTTCTGCTCCAGACACATCAGCATGAAGAGAGAAAAAAATGTAGACAATTAAGGCCAGAACCAGTCTTCCAGAACCAGTCTGTTGGGGGGTGGAGGGTACATGCTCTTTATTCTTCCAGATCACTGCTCATCTGTTGACAGTAGCACAGTTTCATACAAGATTCCTGCTGAAAACCCACCTTTTTAGAACTGCTTTTAATGTGTGATTAATGCTCAAATTATGTCTTTTATTCTCTTATTTTACTTTTATATGTTTTTAAATTAATTGATTCAGTGTTTGCAGTGTTTTTATTTACCTTCTTTTGACATGGGAAGTCATATTCCAATTTTACTTTTAACTGCCTCTGTAATGTGTCTTTGAGTACAAAGAAAACACTATACAAATAAAATGTATTGTTCTTATTAGTATTACTTTTATTAATAACAACAGCAATAATAACAATAATAATACTCCATGAACCGTCACCTTATCGTGGTGGAGGAACTAATGAACCTAGGAGCTATGCTGCCTGGGGCATTCTGTCCTTGCTAGGGTCTCCTAAGGCAGATTAGTGAAAGGTCAGATAAAGAATGGTTCAGAAGATCCTTGTGCAATTGGAATGAGGGAAGCCATATTCCAGGCCCAGAGGGTTACCGGGGCCCCACCCTGTAGCCAGGCCTAGAGCTGGGGCTCGCCTGCGAGCACCTGGTAGTTAGCCCCACCCAGCCCAAACTGGATATGTGGGTGCCCACGGGTCCGGTGCTATGTAGATTGGGTGGCAGACCGAGGTAGGGGCCTTGGCGGTCCATCACCTCTCTAGTGGGGAAAGAACTGGAGCTTGTGGGGGAGGTTGAATGCTACTGACTAGATATAGTTGGCCTCACCTCCACATATAGCATTGGCTCAGGAACCCAAGTCCTTGAAGGGGGTTGGACACTCTTCTATGCTGAAGTTGTCCAGAGTGAGAGACAGAGACCTGGGATGGACCCTGACTGTTTGTGCATATGTACCAAACAGCACCTCAGAGTACTCACCCTTTTTGGAGGCCCTGGGACAGACAATGGGGACTCCATCGTTCTGCTGGGAGACTTCAATGCTCACGTGGGTAACAAAAGTGTGACCTGGAGGGGCATGATTGGGAGGAATGGCCTGCCCAATCTGACCCCAAGAGATGTGCAGTTTTTGGACTTCTGCGCTAGTCACATTTTTTCCATAAATAACACCATTTTCAAACATAAGGTTGTTCATCGGTGCTGTAAGTTGTTTTTCTAATTTTACCTTTCTAATGTGAAAACACAAATATGTGGCATTCATGAACTGCATTTCTAGGTTTAAATAGCATTAAAATAAAAGAGATATTTTTCCTGCTGGCACACCGTGATTGATGATATTTGTTGTAAACTTGACATGTATAAAAGAACGTGAAACTGAATCAAAATGAATGTTAGATATAAACTTTGAGAATGACTCTTCATTGTGGTGCTCACTCTGAAGTAGTGTTGTCCATGTTAGACCATTGCAGATAAGCAAGTCTTTCCTCTTAACATTAAACCACAGCTGGCCCATTTCTGGTCCTGAACATGGAGGAGGACTTCCCAAAGTCACTCTGGCCTCAGCTTCTACAACACAAATTAAACAAGACACAACTTTCTTAAGTATAACATTTAACTAACATGTAACTAACATCATAACTAACAAATTGTACTTTTTCTACTTTCCAATAAAATCTGTTATGAAAGTGCCATCTGTGTTCTCTGGATCAAACTTTTACACTGCTGTTATCAAATGAGTGACATTTGTCCTTAAGCTGCAGGTCAACTGCTGAGTCCATTCTTGGCTCTCCTGTGTTGGCAGTTGCTGATGGTTTGAAAAAGATGTAAAAGAAGCCATTTTTGTAAGGTTAGAGCAACCACAGAGCAACTATCCTTAAACAAGGGGTGAGGTGGCTTAAAACTATGTTCCACTTCAAACATAGTGCTGACTTTGCTCTCCAAATTGGTAAACACTCATTCTCACCTGGGTCTAAACACTCCACTCTCTCCTGGGTCATGTGACCCTAATTACCCATCTGGTAGGCAACCACATCTTTCTATGGGGCTTTGTCTAGTTGATGACCCTTAAAAGCATTTTTCATTAAAGAACCTTCCCTATGACAGAGTGTCTTTGTTACAAAACCAAGTAGGAGCACAAAAACTGTCAACTCCCCCCAAACTGGTCAGAACTGAAGAACCTCTCAGATAAGAAGTTGATTCCTTGATAGACTTGTTTTACTATAACCTGGAAGAAGGAGAACCTACATGGATCCTTTTCTACTTTCTTTACTGTGACACCAAAAAATATGAAACATGACAACATTTTTATTGATTTGATGTAAATACAAGTTAGCTGACAAGTTTCAGTTGTCACGTTGATGTCACATTGTGCACAAGCATAGATTACCACTGCTTTCATCATCAGTGTGCTTCTCGTGCTAAAAACATGGAACTCTGAACATATTTAACTGATAGAAAGGACTGGGGTCTGTCACACACTTGTCATTAGTTGTATGAAGTGTGTTGTGAAATTCTACAAGAGCCATTCTTTCCCCTGAAACCATTCATTCCTCAGCAGATTTATCAATGGTTTGTAAATTATGTGATGTTTTACAATTACAAAAAAACAATGTCTGTCAAAAGATTATTCAATCCACCCACCCATGCATTTATGCATTTAAAATGTGTCCTTACCATATGAGTACACATCTCCATGGTTGTTTTGGTGGACAGGTTTGGATTTTAGGACATGTGGAATAGAAAGTTCAGCTAAACTGGGGTCAGAGTTTGCACAGAGTCTAACAGTGGCATCTGAACCAGGAAGTAGAACCAGCTGTCGCAGTAAACCCTGATGAGAATGCATTAAAGAGAAGCATCAGAAAGGGGAGATTGAATATCCTTTGTGATAAAGTCACGATTCTGATTACATACTCACAGAGAACCGCCCCTTTGACCTTCCTCTGCTTCCAATGAAGAACCTAGACCCCCTGGTGCTCAGAGCACTGGGAAATGACTGATCCTGTTTACTGAGAGAAAATATAAGATATTATATATATATATATATATATAAGATATATATATATATATATATATATATATATATATATAAGAAATAATAAATACAATCTATTCCAAAAATGTTGAGTAAAATTGAATCAGACAGAATCAAAAGTGTTAACTTCACTTCATTTAATGTTCTTCCAACCATTCTCTTCAGCTTGAAATTGGCTTCTTCAGAAGAAGCATCATCTTGGATAAATGATGAAATGTCCTTAAGAAGCCACAAGGAAGTCCAGGTAACCTATTTCAAGCTGCAGTGAAGCCCCTTTCAGATATGAATTGGATCTTTGCAGAATCAGATAAGGAAGTCAGTTTGTTTGCTTTGGTCTGCCACGTTTTGCAGCTGTAGTTTAAAATGTGTTTTCAAATGTTGAAGGGAGTCAAGATGAGTTGAGAGAGAGTTGAGTCATGTTTGGAGCAAAATCACCAGTGGAGAACCTCGATGTCTTCAATGTTTTTGTGTATCAAGATGAAGATATCAATGTTCTTCATCATGCTACAGTAATAAATAGGGTTAGAAAGATGTTTACATCGATGTAGTCAATGAGATATGAGGCCCTGTCTGAACTGATCCAAGACAGCTTAAATTAAAGATTGAACTAGATTGAGTTGAAGATAAAGTTGTATTACAGAACTAGAAAGCACTCAGAGAGCGCAGACCTCCGCCAAGTTTATATAAATTGCAATAAAATCCGTCTTCTGGATCAGATCTGGTTCAGCTTTTGGAATATGATAGAGGATCCAATTGTCCATCGTTGAGTCAAATTTCATGGGGTTTGGTCAATAATTAACCGAGATACCCTAATGCAGTTCTTCAAGGACAAAATCCTAAACATTCACCATCACATAGACACAGGCTCACTTCCCGCTCTCCAACCCGGAGCTCCTCCCAGCCCACCAACTAATCTGCCTCACTATCAGCAATTCTCTAGTTTTCTTCTCCCAAAAATTTCTGACATTGATGCTTTTATCCGGAAATCCAAAACCTCAACATGTCAGCTGGATCCCCTACCCACCAATCTGGTCAAATCCTGCCTCCCTGCTGTGCTCCTCCTCATTTCTGCTGTCATTCAATCGTCACTTTCTACTGAACCTGTTCCCTCATCCCTCAAAATGGCAGCCATCATCCCAATCCTGAAAAAACCAGGCTCAGACCCCAATAATTACAACAATCTCCATCCCATTTCTAATCTATCCTTCATTTCCAAAATCCTTGAAAAAGTAGTCGCCTCTCAACTACACACCCACCTAGCACATAACTCCCTCTATGACCCCTTCCAATCTGGTTTTCGCCCCCACCACAGCACTGAAACTGCTCTCATAAAAATAACCAACGACCTTCTCACTGACTCTGGTTCACTTTCCATCCTTATCCTCCTCGACCTTACTGCTGCATTCGACACCATCTCCCACCCCATCCTACTCCATAGACTCTCCTCCATCGGCCTTGCCAAGACCCCCCTTCAGTGGTTCCATTCGTACCTCTCAGGTCGCACACAGTTCATCCAGCTCAAATCATTCAAGTCCAACCTCTCCCCAGTCACTTCAGGTGTGCCACAGGGCTCAGTCCTGGGACCCTTGCTATTCATCATCTATCTTCTTCCCCTTGGCGCCATGTTCCGCAAATTCAACATCCAATATCACTGTTACGCAGACGACACTCAACTGTACCTTTCAAGCTCGCCTAACTCGTCATTCCCACCCTCCTCCCTCCCCACCTGCTTAGCTGAAATCAAAGCCTCGTTCTCGTCCAACTTCCTTAAATTAAACAGTGATAAAACTGAAGTGCTCCTCATTGGGACGAAAGCCTCGCTCTCAAAAGTTGCCAGTTTCTTCATTCCCATTGACACCTCCTCAGACACCTCCCCTCAAGTTAAGAGTCTGGGTGTCATCCTTGACAGCACTCTCTCATTTAAATCCCACATCAGCCATACCACTCGGGCCGCCTACTTTCATCTCCGACAAATAAATCGACTCCGTCCCTCCCTCTCCCCCAACACCACCTCCATCCTCGTCCATAGTCTCGCCACCTCACGTTTAGATTACTGTAACTCCCTTCTCTTCGGTCTCCCTCAAAAATCTCTACACAAGCTACAATTGGTCCAAAATTCAGCTGCCCGCATCATCACCAGAACCCCATCTTCCCACCACATCACCCCCATCCTACAACAACTCCACTGGCTTCCCATCACTTTCCAGATCCAGTACAAAATCCTTCTACTCACCTTCAGAGCCATCCACAAACTCGCCCCTCCTTACCTGTCTGACCTCCTCCACATCGCCATGTCAACACGCCCCCTCAGATCCTCCTCCTCCCCCAACCTCACTGTGCTCCCTGCCCACCTTAGGACCATGGGGGGCAGAGCTTTCAGTCACTCCGCTCCTCACCTCTGGAACTCCTTACCACCAGACATTCGAAACACCGACACTCTCCCCGTATTTAAATTAAAACTCAAAACACACCATTTTCGGCTGGCGTACTCACTGCACGACCCTTAATTGTTTTCTTTGTTCATGTTTATGATTAAATGCTGCTTGTTGATTTTATGTATGTATGTATGTATGTATGTGTGTGTGTGTGTGTGTGTATGTATGTATGTATGTATGTATATATATGCATGTTTGTAATAGACTGCACTATTTTCTCTCTCTCATTCATTTTCTCTCCTGTCTCCTTCTTTTTCTACTCCTTTACCCGGCCGACTACCAGCAGGATGGTTCCTCCTTGTAAGCCTGGTCCTGCTCAAGGTTTCTTCCTGTTAAAAGGGAGTTTTTCCTTGCCACTGTGCTTACCTGGAGGCTCAGGCTCTGGGTCTCTATCTCTGTAAAGCACCTACTGACACTTTTCTGTTGTAAATGGTGCTATTGTAATTTGTACCTGACCTTTGATTTTAAATTGTATATTGTTTAACTGCTGCATTGACGTACTGTAAAGTGTCCTTGGGTGTCTTGAAAGGCGCTTTGAAATAAAATGTATTATTATTATTTTATTATATTGAGAAACAAAAATGTTTGGCCCCATTTACCACATTGTTAACAAAAATTTCAAAGTGATCCAGAATCCAGGATTTTTTGCAGATCACCCCCAAAATGAAATCAGTTCTTCCTTTTCACATTTCCAACAAATCCTGAAAATTTCATTAAAATCGGTCCATAATTTTTTGAGTTATGTTGCTAAGAGTCAGACAGACAGACAGACAGACAGACAGACAGACAGACAGACAGACAGACGCCGGCAAAAACATAACCTCCTTGGCGGAGGTAATAAATGCTAAATTAAAGAAAAAGAGCATATCGTAGCATCATCTGATCTAGATTGGATCGTCCAATTTGGACTGAGGAGGAGTGGACTCACATCTCTAGAGGAAGTCCACAGTCAATGGTTAGGGTTGCATAAGGTCCTGTAATGGCCAGTGCCACTGTGTGCCAACGATCATCATCCAACCCAACATCTTTAAAGTTGAGCCATTTTTGTACTCCACCACCAGCAGATGTGACCAAGAGGTGGATTTGGTTTTCTGACACGCGCAATCCTAAAACTGGTAAACGTGATTCTTCATTTACCACAGAGAAGATGTACTCTTTCTCCTTGAAATGGGGAGGGAAAACAAATTAATTCAATGTTATTCTTTATTGGAGAACAAAGCAGTCTAGACTGACTACTGGTCACACCGACCACTAAACATGGAAAATATAAATAATTAATAAGTAATGCAATGTAATTATTACCACTTCAAAATTAGTTGGTGAATATGGGTTTTCCCAATAGTACATATGTTTGAACTGTTCTTTGACCAGTGTTAAAGGGGCTAAATGGATTATTGAATTAGACTTTCAAAACTTTACCTTTTGCCTCATTCTTGGTGTCTTAATGGTGACAATCAGTGAGAACTCAGCAGGAAAAAAATCACAGTTGGTGAAGATTTGGGATGCAGGAAAGCTGATTGATGTCATCATGGCTTCAGATAATTGTAGCCCTCTGGACCCTGTCGACTGGACTATCTGCAACTGACCAGACATTTCATTATCTGATAATCTATTCAAAACAGTTTTTTCAAACTCCTCCATAGCTTTGAACTTCCTACCCGTGTGGAAGGGGCTTTCATTGGACTTGGTAGAGCTTCGGTCAGCAGATCCAAAGGGTTTAAGTCTATCAAGGGTCACATAGGGGAAATATTGAACAAGTCTCTGTGTGTCTATTAAGAAAGCAGTCATGTTTATCTCATGGCTGATGATTGAATTTATTGAGTCAAGATTTAGGTAAGCCACTGGTGTACAGTACTATGGAATGTCCTGTAGAACTCATGGATAATGGACTGAATGAACTATAGAATACCTAGCAGATAAAGGGGATACAGACTGAAACGGGAGGGCCCCGTTTACGCAATAATATTGTCGAGTGAAAACGCAAGAGGTCCATTCTTTGGCTGTTCAATTTGAGATGTGAATGCCTGAATACTGAAGGCAATGGGTACAATATGAACACAGGCTCCAGATTGGAACCATCTGGATATCTGGACAGCATAGTCCAGCAAGTCACAGCATGTGCACTACAGCTTCAGGTTACTTTTGTGATAAAGTTCCAGATATGCGTCGTAGATTTTAACGTATTTAGATTTGCATGACTCCCCGTCAACATTCACCACAATCTTGTTTTATACTCTAATGTTGCTCATAAAGAAATCTCTACCTCATCATCCGTTGTAATACTATTCTGCTTATGTTGTGATTACATACTTAACCCTAACCTTTAAAGTTCTGAGGACAAAAAAACACACCTACATGTATGCATAGCTGACGCATTGCCACCTACTGGTCAGACATGTATACTACACCTCGACGTCTGCACAGAGAACGTTTTTGATACATTGTCATCTGCACAGGGAGCTGTTTTTTGGTGCAGATTCAGAAAATGTTGACATGTAAATGTGGTCAAGCTCTGTCTCCAAGAATTTCAGTACTGTCAGCTCAGCCCACAGACGCTCTTTGCCCCACCCATATCTTTTGCTGGGTGGATTGGACGAGTTACCCGGGGCAAAAGCAGGATTGAAATCAGCCCAACTGTTACAGAGCAGTCATGTAGAAAAACTAAAGTACAAAACTGAGCATTTAGAGACAAATTTACAAACTACAACAGTTTCCTGAACATTTAATTAGTTGTTAAAACTGATATTTACAGGGTGGGGAGGCACTTTGGATACGTCTACCGAATTTTGCATAATATTTCCACTTTGAAGACCTTGCGGGGGTATGAATATTTGAGGTCTGAAATATATGTGGGTGACATATTTTCAAAACTTAAAAAGAAACAATAAAATCTCTAAATGACTCTTCAAAGAAACAGGAAGCTAGTAAAGGGAGGCCAGAACAGGAGTGATCTGTTTAACCTTGGAATTCTATTAAAAGACAAGCAGCCATAGTTTGGAATATCTATAAAGGAGTAATGTGCAAAGGCTGCCTGGTTAATCAGAGCACTTTTACCTGGCTGCACAGATGATGTCATTGAGGCATGTCTCAGCCTTGTGTTTGTGTTGCCAAACTAGGAGAAAAATAAAGTCTCCAGAAAGTCAGCACAGGTAGAGAGAAAGGATGAGGTTAATTACTCTGTGCCTAAACCCTATACACTACAAAACAGAAGAAAAGTAAGCAGTGCTGAAAGATTTTAATACACAGAAAAGATGTGCAGGAGCACATCACATACCTGGGTAAAAATGTATAAACCATGTGATAATGTGTTTCCTTGCTCTTCTGTTGGACTAGTAACATAACAACAAAAAGCAACATAGTCACTTATATTTATTCAGATTTCTGTCATAAAAAGTACATTCAGACCATGTTAGATAAAGAAACCGTGAGGAATTCATTACAGATCTGGGGCCTCATTTAATGAATCCTTGCGTTAAAAAAAGGTGAAAATTTGAAGCTCAAAACACTCAAAACCAGAAATGTGCGTACACCCACAAATATATATATTTTTTCAGATCTGTCAAACTAGGCATATGCTCAGCTCTCCAGTTCTCATTAATCGAAGCCTCCTGCAGCCACACCCTTGTGGGAATGGACAAGCCACAGACTCCTCCCCGACACACTCATACACAACCATATATGGTCAATGCTAATAATGCCTGAATATAAATTAGCAATGAGCTCAGAGGAATGTGTGGAGAGACAACAAACAGAAAACCAGGAAAAGTGAGGAACTTCTCTGAAACAGAGACACACACACGTGTTGGTGAGGTCCAGACCAGGAAGAAAGTCCTCTTTGGATAAATTCTGGATGATTGATCATCCAGTTGTTCCCTGAATCCTGTGCTTCATTTAGAAGCAATAGATGAACACATTCTAATGTTGAACCAAACAATTGCCCCTCCAGAAATAAAGACTCTCATCTAATCAGCCAGGGCCTCAGCAACAAGGTGAAAAACACACAACAGAGGGACAGAACACAATCTGAGAAGGAGGTCTCAGCACCAGGGAGAGAGCTTAGAGGTCTCACTGAGACCTTGGATGTTCAAAGGGTTAGATGGAGACCCTGGAGGGTCAGAGGGAGTCCCTTGATGGTCAGAGGGAGACCCTTGATGATGAGAGGGAGACCCTGGATGGTCAGAGGGAGACCCTTGATGGTCAGAGGGAGACCCTGGAGGGTCAGAGGGAGACCCTTGATGGTTAGAGGGAGACCCTGGAGGGTCAGAGGGAGACCCTAGATGGTCAGAGGGAGACCCTGAATTATGAGAGGGAGACCCTTGATGATGAGAGGGAGACCCTGGATGGTCAGAGGGAGACCCTTGATGGTCAGAGGGAGACCCTGGAGGGTCAGAGGGAGACCCTTGATGGTTAGAGGGAGCCCCTGGAGGGTCAGAGGGTTAGAGGGAGACCCTGGAGGGTCAGAGGGAGACCCTAGATGGTCAGAGGGAGACCCTGAATTATGAGAGGGAGACCCTTGATGATGAGAGGGAGACCCTGGATGGTCAGAGGGAGACCCTTGATGGTCAGAGGGAGACCCTGGAGGGTCAGAGGGAGACCCTTGATGGTTAGAGGGAGACCCTGGAGGGTCAGAGGGTTAGAGGGAGACCCTGGAGGGTCAGAGGGAGACCCTAGATGGTCAGAGGGAGACCCTAAATTATGAGAGGGAGACCCTTGATGATGAGAGGGAGACCCTGGATGGTCAGAGGGAGACCCTTGATGGTCAGAGGGAGACCCTGGAGGGTCAGAGGGACACCCTTGATGGTTAGAGGGAGACCCTGGAGGGTGAGAGGGTTAGAGGGAGACCCTGGAGGGTCAGAGGGAGACCCTAGATGGTCAGAGGGAGACCCTGAATTATGAGAGGGAGACCCTTGATGATGAGAGGGAGACCCTGGATGGTCAGAGGGAGACCCTTGATGGTCAGAGGGAGACCCTGGAGGGTCAGAGGGAGACCCTTGATGGTTAGAGGGAGACCCTGGAAGGTCAGAGGGTTAGAGGGAGACCCTGGAGGGTCAGAGGGAGACCCTAGATGGTCAGAGGGAGACCCTGAATGATCAGAGGGAGACCCTTGATGATGAGAGGGAGACCCTGGATGGTCAGAGGGAGACCCTTGATGGTCAGAGGGAGACCCTAGAGGGTCAAAGGGAGACCCTTGATGGTTAGAGGGAGACCCTGGAGGGTCAGAGGGTTAGAGGGGAGACCCTGGATGGTCAGAGGGAGACCCTGGATGGTCAAAGGGAGACCCTGGATGGCCAGAGGGTCAGAGGAGACCCTGGAGGTCAGAGGGTAACAACAGATTTAGTCCTGGAGGTTGAGCAGCAGCTGCAGCACCTCAGTGAAACCCTCAACACCACAGTTGATCTGCCATGTTCAACCTGCAGATGGAGCTCGTCTGTGGACTCCATCATGGACCTGCACCAGGTCATGTTTGACGAGTGTGGCGTTGACACAGGCACTCACACATCTCACCAAATCACTCAAGAAAAAGGAGAGAGTGAAAATTGTTATATATATATATATATATATATATATGGGTTGTACAGACTAGGGACACAAATGAGTATGTGTGTATGCATATATATATATATATATATATATATATATATATATATATATATATATATGGTCAGATATACAGTATATGGGTTATATATTTATTATTTATTTATTTTCATTTATTTTAGTGTCTATTTATTCTTTGTAAAGTGACCTTGGGTGTCCAGAAAGGCGCTGTTAAATAAAATGTATTATTAGTATTATTATTATACAGACTCAGCACTGGAGTCACCAACTCCTGTCTTCAAAAAAGGGGTAAATCGCGATACACCATGGTCTGGGAGGGTGTGAGCATATGCACTTCTTCCCTTCAGGTTTTGGTTTGATAAATCGCAAATTTGGCAGAGAAAATTATGTGGTGCAAAAGGCGAGGCCACAGGCCATCCTGCTCATAGGGTCCAACAGCCAGGTGCTGAATGGAACGAGGGTGTGGCAAGAGACAAAAAGCCCATCAGATAATCCACAGTGGTTTTAACTTGGCAGTCATTGATATGATCTTTATCACAAACATCACAATAGACACGGGAAAACAACATGAAACCTGATGGTGGGCCAGACACACCGACATCATCCTACTAAGAGATCAACATGTTGACGTTTGATAAAACCAGAATATTTATTCTTATTTTGTAGTCAGTTGTGTTTGGTTCAGGAAACACATTTTTGATGTCTAGTCACAATTTTAATCATTCAAATGTGTATTATTCATTTAGATTTGATGGGTTTTTTTTTGTTTTTTTTCAACTGGAATTCCATTTTAAACTTATGCATATGTTTAGTGTTGATCACATTGAATGTATTCAGATTGAATAGAGGGAGGAGACACCACCCTCACAAACTGATCTCACATTTCAAAGACATAAAAGAAACAAAAGGACCAAGAAACATTTGAAAAGACAAACATATCACACACACACACACACACACACACAAACAACCACACTTTAGCAAGTTTCTTAGAAATACTTCAGAAGTACAGTATTCAAAGTATAGGTCAAGTTTACCATTCAAAGACACAAATTAGTCAGTAGACACATGTTGTCAGCTTAACAGTAAAAGACACAAACATTAACCAGTTATCTGGTAGAAAACCACTATCCTCCTTTATGAAGTTAACAGAACACACACTTTATGAACTGCTCAGGTAGAATAGAAAACACAGAAATTATTATGTAACTATTTTTATTAATTAATTTTATAATTGTATTAATGTATTAATTAAAACTAAGAAAGTCCTGGAATGTTGCGGACTCACCAAATGTGCACATATTCATGATTTTAAATATTGAATAACAAACTGTAAATCTGTCTTTAATACAGTAAAGATCTTAAAAACAGAAAGCACATTAGACCAGACATTTGAGATGTTCTCATACCTGTACAGGGTCTCCAGTTCTGATTTTGGACTGTAGCTGCAAGCAGCACCCAAACAAACATCAAAGTCCAATAAGCCAGCATCACGTCTTTGAATGGTCAACTCACCAATCTGTTTGGTGACCTTCCTCACTTAAGTCAACATTCAAATTGAATCTGGAAAACATCAGGCCACAAATGTTTTGCTTCTGTGATCAAACCTAAAGAAAGAATAACATAATTGAGTTTAAAACAAAAATTAAAATCTGACTAGTTAAATCATATCAATAAAGTTAATCACATGTTCGTGTGAGACATCACCACAGCTGCAAGCTAACACTTTAGTAATACAAAGATTGGGTCCTGGACTATATCACAAACCATCCACAGTATGTGAGGACATGGAATTGTGTGTTCTTCAGGTCCCAGATCAATATGTGAAAAGAACCAAAGAGATGGTGGTAGAAGGGACCCTGAGATGGTGACAAGTAGCTCAGTGTTTACCTATGTGCACACCACACCAGTGTATTTACATTTGGTGTTGACAAATTTGGCCAAATGCTAAGCAAAGTCAGTCATCACTGAAGGAGATCAAGTACCTAATGGGAACATTACAGATATTAAAAACAACTACAAGTGCCTTCAAGGACAGGCAATCCTAGCAGTAGATGGAAAGGGTTGGATTGAAAGACAACACCGAGACAATGATCACAACAGCATAAGAGCAACAGAGGCTGGGATCTATCACACCAGGCTGTGCACATGGGCGTTGCAAGAACAAGGTGTACACCAAGTTTAGAAACTAGGATATTCTTCCAATGGAGGTGAAGAATGACTGTGATGAGGTTCTGAAAGACTTTCAGATGCAGACACACAAACATGGTCAAAGATGATTGCAAACCCACTGGCTGTAGTGAGAGATGTGGCTGCCCAGTCAATGAAAACACAAGGAACACAAGAATCTGGAGTAATACCAGGGCCTGAGAAAGCAGATGGAGGGGATGAGGGGAGTGAAGGCAGTAGTGATCCTTGCAATTATTATTACTAGTAGTAGGCTTGAGCTTTCTCAAATAATCTAATCAAAGCAAACCTGAGTCAGAAGTATCTGAAGAAATCTGGTCCTTGAAAACACAAAACTTTTTAGAAGGCTTCCATTTTCCTGTGAAATTTTCAAAGGTGGAGATGTATTATGTTCCAGATAAAAAGTCCTGTCAAGCCCATGGCTTTTAGAAAGAGATGATGAGCTCTGAACTTCTAAATAAAATAATCTTCAAAAACACAACAAAATCTTTATCTCTTCACATTTGTTTTTCCCCCTCCAGGATGGAGAGATCCACTGAATGTGAGAATATTAGAGACAGAGAGAGAGAGAGAGAGAGGAGGTGGACAGACACAGGATGAAAAATGGGTGGAGAAAGAGAGAAGGAGAGCACAGATTGGCTTGCTCATGCAAGCAGTATGAGTGGGAGGAGTACAGATGAGAAAGGATAGAGCCAAGAGAAGGATAGCATGAAAACCCAGTGTACATTAAAAACCTTTTACAGAAGAAGAAAGTTAAAATAATAAGCAGGTTCTGTTTGGATCATTTTAAATGATCAGTCATCTTCGATTGTTCTTCTATTGAGAAAAAAACTCATGTTCACAAGATCAAAATAAGGTATGATAGTACTGTATTAATCCCACAAAGGGGACATTTTTGTTGCAACACTACAGGTAGGACAGCGGTCTACATAGTCTACATATATACATTATATATGCCTAACATATATAAACCATATAAACCAAAACAATCTACAACAATACACATTGTCTACATTACAAATCTATAATATATATACTATGTCTACAATATATACTGTACATTATGAAAACTCAGTGACAGACAGACAGAGTACTTTATTGATCCTTTTAGGGGGTGTCCATCGGGGAAATTAGCAGTGTACTATAACCTGAATGTATCTAAATAAATAAATATGTAAAACTGGGATTTGCTGACCAGCAGAAATATACATGAAGTGTGAAAATCAAAGTTTAACCTCACTTTTATTGATTGTGTAATTGTGTTAACATTGACTAAGTGAATAATTCTGAAATGTAAACGTTTGAGTGTTTGCATGAGAAAACTGTGAGTGAGCAACATGAATCAGGAAGATGAAAACAGATGAAGGGAAAGATTAAAGTCAAGCAGTTACTGATCTCTGCTCTGTTTCTTCCTCAGGAATTTCCCAGGTGAACCAGAGCCCCATATTTT
Organism: Lagocephalus sceleratus; assembly: GCA_911728415.1. Taxonomy (NCBI): domain Eukaryota; kingdom Metazoa; phylum Chordata; class Actinopteri; order Tetraodontiformes; family Tetraodontidae; genus Lagocephalus; species Lagocephalus sceleratus. The sequence continues at coordinate 11,249,855 of CAJVRN010000216.1, read as the reverse complement.
ACCTGTTGGCCGCATCCCGTTTTTCACATGATCACCTGTTGTTCATGTGATGAGATTGACTGAGAATAAAGAGAGGTTTAGACACTTTTTCAAAACAAAATCGGAAAAATGTACCTATGATCTGAAACATGATCTGAAACATGAAACTATGATCTGAAACATGAACAACCAATTTTTAACAACCAACTTTCTAAGCTCGAGATTAGTTGTAAACACACAACTACAACTTTAAGTTTTGCTTGTCATAGATGCTAGCTAGAAGCCTTTTCTTCCACAATCACATCAAAACAAATCTGACAGGCAAAGCTCTGTGGAAAGAAGTCAGTAAAGGTGAAATCAGATTTCCTCAAGAATCAAATCGAATTTTCAACAAGCCATTAGCAACAAGATAACAATGAAGCATGGTCAGAAGAAGAAGAAACCTTCAATAGACAGAGGAAGTGACTGTTTTTTCACCGCATGCACAAAATAGTAGATGAACATGCAAAGAACCCACACACAGATGCTCATTGTGAGAAAGGTGTCGGAGTGAGGAGGCTGCCCTGGACAGGTGTACTTTGGGGGTTTGGTACTTTGCTCAAGGGTACCTTGGAATCAGCCCACAAAACCTCCCAATCCAGGACATTATGCACTGAGCTGCCACAAGATGTGGTCGATTAGTTTTAGATTTAGTAGTGTCTTCCAGTTTGGAACTCTTCAACTGGTCACTCTTCCTTCCCTTGGACATGCTGTGTATATCAAAAACACACATATTATTATCAAATATGCAGATACATTAATTTCACTCAGTTAGGGTATGACCAACAGTACCTTCGTGTCTCATCTTGTTGGATCTGATCCAGGTTAGGTTCACACCTGGATTATTTGGGTTTAGCTGAGGGTTCCACATAGATCACATCAGAGCAACTCTATCTTTTCATGTTTCCACCCACCCCCACCAAAGAGACCATGAAAGGGCTGTGCAGCGATTGGACAAGAGCCAGAGCTCTACAAACATTCGCCATTCGTTGAGACATTATGCTAACATGCTCCTCCATTTATTTAATCATAGCACATGGCAGAAAGATAATAGTTTATTTTAGTGAGAATCCATGAACAACTCAACACATATTGTTAGCTCTGGTTCAGTCAAGCATTTAGGGTTAGGCTAGATAAAGTTAGGCATATTGTCTCTCCTTTCACATATGAGAGGAAACAACATCTTTTTATAACATATAAGTTGGTTTAAACCATCTTGTTCTTAGTGTGGTTGTGACTTTAAATTGTTTTTCACTACTGATGTGGGATTTGAAAGTAGTAGTATTTCAATTCCGTGTATGTTCTGGACATGCTGCAGAATTGACATTATCCGCTTAATTGGATGTCCATAAAATCCAGAACAGACTTCAAAGTCCTTGTGCTGACCTACAAGGTCCTCAGAGGTCCAGCTCCATCAAGTCTGGAGAAGCTGACAGTACCAGATCATCCCAGTGGTTTACTGCAGGTTCCATAACCTTTAGCAGTAGAGAGGGGGTAGCGCCTTCAGTTATCAAGCCCCCTGCTGTGAAGCAGATCCTGTCCAGGTCGAGGAGGACTCCTCTCTAATATAAGATGAAGAGTCAGTAATGCTACTATCCATCTATCATTTTATCAGTGTTTTATGTAGTTTGTTTGGTGTCTGTCGGTGGATCCATAGTTGCACACTGACCTGGTTTCAGATCTACATCTTAAGGATAGACTCATTTTTGCACGTTTCTTCCTTCAGATGTTTCTTGATGTGGGATCAAATGACTTCCTGAACCATTTGCATAATCTGTAATCTGTATTCTTTATTGCTCATCAGATTGTCAAAGGCTATAGGTTCAAGTCAAAACCTTAGATATCAGACAATGGTCCAATGGCATTTGAACTTAACAAAGCTGCTCTGGACCATATATGTCAAGCACAAATGTCAAAATTTCATTAGTTTAACTAGACATGTCAAATGAATAACTCTTGCTTAACTGCCTTCTAGCATGAAGACAGTTAAGCAAGTTTTAGTAGTTTTATGACATTGACATCACTTTGAAATAACATTGTTGTGAAGGATGTTCCACAAAGTTTCTCATTTGTCTTTGTAAAATCTTTAATTACCAAAAAAGACAACACCTTCCTCTAATGTGTTGTAACCACACATGTGCACATGTAATAACACGTGTGAACACTCAGCCATGATGGTCGAGTCTCTTTGATAAAGCAAGCAGGCCCAGGCATGACAAGTTACCTGACACCTCACAGGAAAACACACTTCCTCAGAGTTGAAAACATACACAAGTCTTAGTTGAAGTTCCAGTAATCCAGTGGCTGTTGCCATGGTAACTGTGAATTAATTAATTACAGATATCCTCACCACCTAGCAGTGAATTTACTGTTTTGTTTTTTTTTTAACTAAGGATGACTAAAGCTCAGAATGAACCACAAATCAAAAGTTAAAGATGGACTGAGCTGCTCATCTATCATGGGGACAAACACAATCATGACAACACATCAATCAAAAAGATATCAAACAATGACCTATAACAGCAAACTTTGATATCCTTAACCCTTATTGCTCAATTTCCTCAGGAAGCAAAATTGACATGGTACAGTACAAATGACCAGAACAATATATTTGTGAACAAATACCATAATATTGCCATGTCTGACTTTATTTTGAAAAAGATCACAACATAGCAGGAAGTTAGATGTATTCCAGTAGACATAAGGATCCAGCTCAAAGGTCATCTGATCCTAATGGCAGCATAAACCTCTGAGATAGTGATGATGATATCCTTATGTCCCCATCTAATCTGTTGATGTTTGCATCTGCTTTCACAGTCAAAATGATCCTACTTACAGCATGATCCAATTACTTTATTGGCTTTGTGTTTGTTTCCATGGTAACAGGGGCTTTGCAGGCATCCTCATTAAGTTCACATATATTGGTAGATGTGAAGTAAAAGCAGAAAAGGTTGTGAGATTAACACGCTGTTGTACGTTCAAGACAGAGTCTCTAGAGTCCCAAAGACTTGCGTACGATCTTGTGGGCTAGTTTATTGAACTGGCTTCTGTCCTCTCGCCACATTTTAGAGGCATCAACATTCGCACCACTTTCATCATTTGGCTCTGAAAAGACAAAAGAGTGGAGGAAATAAAGTTTTATATGGTTAGTTTGTTTGTTGGAGGAGCAATAGTGAACATTACCGGCATCAGAAATCTGTTGTTTTAATGTAGCTACACGCTGACAATGTTCTTACACAGTAATGCAGACATTTTAGAAGATTTCTTTAACTTCAAGTGCTTTTCTACAACAAAGTATTGGCTCGCCACGGTTCAACTTGAAACATTCAGCCAGATAGCCACAGTTTGTTTAATAATTTAATATTTATTCATTTATTTTTCCTACTTTATTTTAACTGATGTGTCTTATCCCTGACCTTTGGTTTCTTTTCGGCCCTTATAAACTCAGATATAAGTTTGTCCCAGTTTCCGAATGGTGTTATTGGGAACATTTGTAGGATCAATTGGGAAAGGTGCAGCAGTCACTACAATAGTAAGTAGTACAGTAGCAGCTGTCAATATCCTTTATCTTTTGTAAACCGTCTTTGCATCCTTGTTTTTGGAAAGACAAATTTCCATTGCATACATTTATTACAGCCTTAGTCATTCAGCAACATAAAAAAGGATGGACACAGAAAGTTTGAGAGATTATGTCTGTCAACTTTCTTTTAGGGACCATCCATTAATTCTTCCGGTTGAAGCAATAACAGAGGAATGCACTACCTCCTATAATCAACACATCACATAAAGAAGATAAATTCAGAATAAATTCAGAATCAAACACAAATACATCTTCGCATTTGTCAATCACTCGGGGCCCACGCACAAAATAGACCAGACGCCAAAACAATTGTAGCAGGGCGCGAGCCGGCCGCGGTGCTGCTGGTGTCAACGTCACAACCTGTTCAAGGAAATCGGCGATGCTTCTTGGCCCTTCTGGGTTCGGTGTGTCCGCGTAGTGTTCTGCTACATTTACACAGGGAGTAGGCCTATGGCCCAAGGATCCTTTTCTGGCAAATATTTTTTCATAATCACAGGAAACTAAACTTTAAATTGAATTTGTGGTCACACACAAGACGATATACAGGAAGGCAATTATTACTTCCATTTGTTTGTAAGACAAATGACGTTTGTCTGTTTGATTGTGAACAAAGTAACTCAATTCTAGAAGGACCTGTGAACCTACAATTATGTAACTTTGTATTACTGCTGCCTATTAAACTATATTATGGGTGTAAGTAAGTCACAACATGTGGGGAGGTTAGCTGCTTGGCGAAGATCTGCCCTCTCGGAGGTACAAACGGGCAAAGTCATGCCAAAACGAGTGTGAGAGACTTTGCCGTTCCATATTGCTGCTGAAACTCACTACTCTTCCACACATAAAAGTGCGGAGAGAAAAATGTTTTTCGAATCAAATTTTTTGGAACTTGACTAGATCTGTCGTGAAATCAGTACTATTAAAAAGTACCATTTTCTCTTTCTTTTAAGCACAAACTAACACTCAGGTGTGAATCAAAACAGATCAGGCAACATTTTGGCTGAATGTGTGTTAAGTTCTAATCAGCATAAACCAATAGTAGTCCTTTCCTGGGACCTGTGCTGTGGGTGTGGCCTCAGTGACATGTATACCTGCCAACATGCTGACGACAGACAACAGGATCTTCTCCACACTCTGAACTGGACTCCATCTTTCTGCACTGCTTTCATAACCCATAGGATCATCACCAGGAGCATGAAGGATGGAGATACAGACTCTGCCATCAGGATAAACTGAGAGAAAAAACAAATGTCTTAATGAAAGTCTCTTTTTCCGCTCAAGTCACAACTTAAAAACTCTAGTGCGGATGTCACACTTATGAAAAAATTTTCTGTCTGTCGACCTCTTTTGCTCAGTCCTTCTGAACTCAATCACAACATCTGTAGGTTCATCAAAAAGTGCAAACTATGGAGTTTGACAAAGGCGTCTCATCCTCTAATTAGCAGAGAGCATGTTCAGACCATGTCCTGTGTTGACATCAGGGCTCAGACCAGTAATCAGTGTCAATGACAGTTGGCTAATAACAAGCTAACAGCATGTCAGAGAACGGCCTTCAAATGTCCTGACGTCACTTTTGGTCATACCAGTGACCCAATGTGTGTTCTTTTTAAAAACAAATTCTTGTTTTTAGTCAGTCGTCTAGTGGTCTTTGCTCCGAAAAAAAGTCCAACCTTTGGCAGCATTCACACATCCAATGAAGCTGTGGTGTGAATTTCTGACCTGAAGATACACACTGACTCTTTTAAGTTGTGAATGAGAAAAAGATGAGATGTCAAAATTCAAGATCAAGACAGGTATGTCCATTACTGCTATTCAAATTCATAACCTAATCTAATATTCCTTTTTCAAAGAAGAAAAAAAGCAGAGGAATGATGGAACTCACTGTTGGGGTGGAACATCTCACAGGTGAACCTCATCTTTGGAGGACTAAGGGGATAATCAGATGGGAAACTGAGGACTGCAGAAAAAATACCACCTTCAAAGCACGTGTCCTCAGGACCCCTGAAAGAGAAAGAGCATGCTGGCTTTTATGTCGTAGTTTTATAAGTTTCTGGTCATTTTTCTTTGCTTTTGTCACATTTTACTCTGCAAAGTGAAGTCCTGCACTTCTACAGATTCTCTATAGCTTTGCATTGCACAAAAGGTTTGTAAATACTAGTCATTTAAAAATAAGTGGCATTTTGATCCCCTGGATAGGATGGGATTGAGGATTAAATGACTGTAAGTGAAACAGACACAGACACACACTCAAAAGCTTCCAGTACAGACAATATCACACAGTGAAAGCTGACAAGGATGAGAATCTGCTCAGCACCAGTGTTTCCAGACATACTGTGAGTGACGTGAGAACCAAATAGAAAGCTATGGGGGTGTCTGTGATAGCAGAGCCCATCCCCTGCCTGTATTTTGGGTTGTTTTTTTAACTTTGTTTTGGAGCACGAGGAGGTTTCTGGGTGGACAGACAATGACAGAGATGAGGGTGTCAGCTCTGTGGGCCTGCAGAGCATCAGAAGGAATGTGGACTAAAAACTCAGAGATGTTCTTCTACTCCACTTTCAATTTATGGGCTGATCAATTGTGCCATGGATGTGACGATGCAGCAACCGTCATCAATTGTTCTCTCAATCACCAATATCATGTGGACACGATAACACATCTGATGCTATATTTGCCTCTTCACTCATTCCTGTATTGAGCTGCTGGTTCAACACCTCCAGCCAGTGCTGGGCTGACTGGGTGTGCACTGGGATTGACCAGAATTTAATGTATAAAACCAAGAAAATGGGAAAACATCCCATTCTTTTTCATAGAAATCGTATGGTTGTCAACTTGGTTGATCTGTGATAAGAAAACCAAAAAAAAAAAAATCAATTTCTGCACAGATATTTTAGAAGTGTTTCCAAACAAAAACCCAACTTATTGCTCTGTATTGGAAGTCTGAATGGTCAGCTGCTAAATTTCATGGTGATCTTGCATATGGACAATGGTCAGTACTTACATAATCAGAGCGTCCCATTCAAAGAAGTTCTCTTCATTGGCTGGGCCTGCACAGAAAACACACACACACACACACACACACACACACACACACACAGCATAATTTTTCTTGAGCACTGTATATATTCTAAAGATCAATCACTTTCACAATGTAACCAAGTTAACAACACTTCTGAGATGACTAACTGTCAATTTAGGAATCCGCTGCTTTGCAAAGGTGATACAGAAAAGGTACAAAAGTACAAAGTTTCAGCAGACTGTTGATGCTTGGGATTCTTGGATAGTATGATATATGGGTATTTTGCATTTTTCCAGTCTTCTCTTCATGCTTCAACAGCAGCATGAGGAAGACGCAATCCAACACATCCACCATTTTCATGTTTCCAAGTTTCATTTTAGATTTCTTTGGTTATCAAGGCTATTGTTGTAATTTAGTCTGATTAAAAAACTTACAAGTCATAGCTGTACTAAAGATGAGTATTGATTTGAAAACATATCCTGAAATATTAAACAAATATAGGACTGAATAATTAAACACAACACAAAGGATAAAAAAATTGATCTTCAGCTGATAATACAGCACAGGAGAAAAATGTGCTTTTCTTTAAATGATCTTATCATGTTCTGGTTTACATGTGGAATAAATAAGTGAATTCATCCCTAGGACTTTATAGATTTACACTATTTACAGCTGTGTCAATATTGTGTTAAAGTTCAATTAATGTGAAGAGTTCAGCAGGTGCAAAATGAAAGGATCTCCAAAAGACATAAAGCTACAGATCACACAGTACCTGTATATTTTGAACAAAGGAATTGTGTTGTTGCCAATTGTCTTTTATATTTTCAAAATAACAGAAAACAGCCCACAGGAAGTCTGCCCCCCCTGCATATTTAGTACACAGCCCTCCTGTGGCCAGTATCACAACTTAAGTTACTACATATGTTAGTATGTTGCTAAATTAGTGACATAATGAATGTTCACTTATGGACAAAACAGCATAGAAAACTTTTAAGAAGTTCTCTTACTTATGACATTATAACAGTATAAGTTACTAAAGGAATAGTTGATGTGTTCCACAAAATGGAGAGGTTGTGTTCGCACAGCCGAGGTAGAGGGAGGTGCAGATCATGACACACTTTGTTTTTGTGACCTCCTGAAGTTCCCTTGCTTTGGTAGACTGCTGCTTTCCACTTTTGACTCCAAAAATGTACCAGTCAAACGCTGACACTGCTTAAAATATTGAAGAGTGTTTCAAATTGACTCCATGCCAAGAGATGATTTTCTCTTCCACTTGCTTAACTGTTAAGTCAAAGGTTGAACAAGGTCGTTTAACCCTTTACAGGCCGTATCCGATTCATGTTGTTTGACTGAAGATGCCTACCTGCCAGAATGCCTTCAGGTGGATTCAGGGTCAACTCTAAACAAACACAAAGGTTCATGGTTAATTTCTGCAACAGAAGAAAATTGAATTTAATAATTAAAAAAGGACAAAAGCTGAGGTCCAACATTTTATGAAACGAGGATTTATCTTTATGGACTTCAGGGCTTTCAATTACTATTATTATAGTAAATTATTAGTATTAATATACTACGTATTAAAGTTAAAAGGGCATAGGCTCCAAAACAATACGGAAATTAGATGTTTTGGAATTACGAAAGTTACATCAACACTCAAAGTCAACTTTTATTTAATTGTATTAATTAAAGTGAAAAGTGACGTCTTAACCGAAACCCACTTTACAATAAAAACATCATCCCCCACATCAGAAAAAGCTGCTCAGAGTAGAAGTTAATTTAAGTCAAGTGACGCAGAAACAGTGATAAAACAAAGTCAAACAGGATTGTTTGTTTGTGCGCAGCAGAACTGGAGGCTTAGCATGTTGCTACCGTCAACCAGCCTCGTCCACTCACGTTTGTACTCCGCCATGAGCCTTTTCAAGGCGGTGCCCGCCATCACGGTGTCACGAAGAACACCGAAAATCGGAAACTGTCCGGGTTTACGAAGCAATCCAGCAGCTAATGGGGCTAATGCGGCTAATGGAGCTAACGGAGCTAACGTAGCTAATGCGGCTAACACAGCTAAAACTAACGCGCCTGCGCACACGCTTCCTCCTCCTCTCCTTCTTCTTCCTCTCCCCTCCTCCTCTCCTCTCCTCCTCCTTTTTATCTTGTTCTTCTTACTACTCTCCTCTCCCCCTCTCTTCCCTTCTCGTCCCTTTTTCTTCTCAGAGAAACACCGTCCCTGTGTTGATTTCCCAGTCCTCTTGTTCCAGGTTGTTTATTTTCCTTTTGTTCCAGGTTGTTTATTTACCTCTTGTTCCAGGTTGTTTGTTTACCTCTTGTTCCAGGTTGTTTATTTTCCTTTTGTTCCAGGTTGTTTATTTACCTCTTGTTCCAAAGTTGTTTATTTACCTATTGTTCCCAGGTTGTTTATTTACCTCTTGTTCCCAGGTTGTTTATTTACCTCTTGTTCCCAGGTTGTTTATTTACCTCTTGTTCCCAGGTTGTTTATTTACCTCTTGTCCCAGCCTCTTGTCCCAGGTTGTTTATTTACCTATTGTCCCAAGTTGTTTATTTAGCTCTTGTCCCAGGTTGTTTATTTACCTCTTGTCCCAGGTTGTTTATTTACCTCTTGTCCCAGGTTTTTTATTTACCTCTTGTCCCAGGTTGTTTATTTACCTCTTGTCCCAGCCTCTTGTCCCAGGTTGTTTATTTAGCTCTTGTCCCAGGTTGTTTATTTAGCTCTTGTCCCAGGTTGTTTATTTACCTCTTGTCCCAGCCTCTTGTCCCAGGTTGTTTATTTACCTCTTGTCCCAGCCTCTTGTCCCAGGTTGTTTATTTACCTCTTGTCCCAGCCTCTTGTCCCAGGTTGTTTATTTACCTCTTGTCCCAGGTTGTTTATTTACCTCTTGTTCCCAGGTTGTTTATTTACCTCTTGTCCCAGCCTCTTGTCCCAGGTTGTTTATTTACCTCTTGTCCCAAGTTGTTTATTTAGCTCTTGTCCCAGGTTGTTTATTTACCTCTTGTCCCAGGTTGTTTATTTACCTCTTGTCCCAGCCTCTTGTCCCAGGTTGTTTATTTACCTCTTGTCCCAGGTTGTTTATTTACCTCTTGCCCCAGGTTGTTTATTTACCTCTTGTCCCAGGTTGTTTATTTACCTCTTGTCCCAGGTTGTTTATTTACCTCTTGTCCCAGCCTCTTGTCCCAGGTTGTTTATTTACCTCTTGTCCCAGCCTCTTGTCCCAGGTTGTTTATTTACCTCTTGTCCCAGGTTGTTTATTTAGCTCTTGTCCCAGGTTGTTTATTTGCCTCTTGCCCAAGGTTGTTTATTTGCCTCTTGTCCCAGGTTGTTTATTTACCTCTTGTCCCAGCCTCTTGTCCCAGGTTGTTTATTTACCTCTTGTCCCAGGTTGTTTATTTACCTCTTGCCCCAGGTTGTTTATTTGCCTCTTGTCCCAGGTTGTTTATTTAGCTCTTGTCCCAGGTTGTTTATTTAGCTCTTGTCCCAGGTTGTTTATTTAGCTCTTGTCCCAGGTGGTTTATTTAGCTCTTGTCCCAGGTTGTTTATTTGCCTCTTGTCCCAGGTTGTTCCTTGACTGAATGTGACTCGTCGTTTTAGTCTTTACATTACCGCGGCCATAGGGAGCCTGATGGATGTTAGGTCCTGGAGACAGGAGAACCCATAGTGGCAGGACACGTCCTGTCTCCAGGACCTAACGACAGAGACACAGAAACAGTCCAACAGCTGCTGGTATCAGGTCCTGCTGAGGATCAGGTCCACATGAGGACCAGCAGGCTGCTCTTCTGAGGGACAGATTTAACTCTGGTTTTGTGTAAAGAAACACAGTTTTACCAGTGTTGTTTGTGGCGCAGACCTTTACAGGACACAGTTCGAGTGTGTGTAGTGGGCGTTTCGTGGAAGCCAGTCCCAGTTTAACCAGTCCTGCACTAGCTGACTGTGATTCATTAAACATGTATGGTGTTACCAGTTTATAAGCCATCAATAAAATGGACTCAGCCAAATAAAGTCTGGAGCCGCTATTATTTTGGTGATGGGTTTATTAGTTCAAAGTGAAGAAGGTCAGTCCAAGTGTTCGTACATCAACATCTACGCACATGGAACAAGTACAGAACACATGAGCTGGGGAGTGATTCTTGTGACTTTAGGACGACCAAATGTGACAAAGCAAACCCCCAACACGATTCAAATGTAAAACCTCATATTTTGTGAATTAAATAAAATAAACACAGACACACGGTGAACCCTGGTTTCTGCCGAGTCAGCCCTTAAGGTCAATGATGTCACACACAAACAGCTGGAATGTGGGAATCAAATGTTCAAAAACAAACATCTGGATGTCAGTATGATAACCTAGAGAAGGAAAGAGCAGACAGGTGCTCCATGATCAGGCAGATCTCAGCAGTGGATCATCATAACATGAAAACACAATGATATCAGAGCAGAACCTTCACGTCTTCATCTCCTTACATTTGACAGGATCATCGGCCTTTTGGTGACCGACTACACAGCGCTGGGCTTTCAGGGTGGCTCACATCCCAAGGCTCAGCTGGTGTGGAGCTCAGAGCTGAACCAGTAAAGCTGACACGGTAAACCAGTAAGGCTAAGCTAAACCAGTAAGGCTTACACGGTTGAATAGCTTACCCGTAAGAGCTGACGTGATATGTCTAACATGGTAAGGCCAAGAAGGTTCAAATTGGGAAGTGATTCCTCTCCTGTGTTTAAATCCAGGCTGGTTTGGACATCTTCTGAGATATCTCACTTTTCAGGAGAAAAGCTTCCAGAGCTCATCGGTCTGAACACTCAGCTGGTTTGTCATGCATGCGCACAAGCACTTTACATAGGCAAAACACAAGCACACACATCGCTGCAGAACTCGGGACATCTTGAAAACTGACAAAAGCAGCAGCGTGAAGGACTGTTAGTCACCCAGCAGGGAGAAAGGGCCCAGCACGACGCTACCCAAGTGCCGTCGGGCCAATGATTCAAAGCACTCGCGCTGTCTGCTTGGACATCATGAAGTTCAAATCTGAGGTTCACATTAAGGCATGCTGTGTGTGTGTGTGTGTGTGTGTGTGTGTGTGTGTGTGTGTGTGTGTGCGTTTGTGTGTGCTTCATAAAAGAAAAAAGACATTATTACCCCAGATTCCTGTGTATTAACGTGAGTTGAGTCAGTACTTTTTTCAAACAGCCATCAAATAATAATTTAATAAAATGTTGAATAAATAAGAAGCCAAATGAATACTAACTAATCTGGAAGAGCTACCATCAGCAAATTGAACATCAAATTGTTGTGATCTGTCACTGATGCCCACAAGATCACAGCTTCAGCTTGTTTTAGTCCTGAAGATTCCTCCTCTCACGACCTTGACTCCAATAAAACTACTCTAGCTATTAATGTACAAATCTTTCTTTTTTTATTTAAAAAGTATACTTTATTCAGAAACAGCATTGCCACAGTGTGCACACAGTTCTAATATAAAAATTTATTTTTATTTTAAATTGTGATATTTTTCTTTAAAGAAAATTCATTATTAATACCAAATTTCTGCCTCACGTTTTTAGAAGAATTGAAATCTAAAATAATACCAAAATGTTTTTATTTTTCATTGATATATTTGATGCTGTTATTTCTTTGGTTACATCTCTATTGTCAAAATAGAGTTTGTTTTTATGGGCGCACTAAGTCGTTTTCTGACTATATCAAAAATAACGTATATTTATATGTTGCCATCAATCTGTCACCTTCCAAAGCATGATGGGAGCTTGGCAGTGTTTTTACTAAAACCAGTGACTCAGCTGGAAGACGTGGAGGTACTCCGTCATTTTAAATCAGGACTGGGGTATGAAAGACAAACTTCCCTCATGCTTCTACCCGTCAATGTTTTGACATTTGTCATTAGAGTTTGCAGCTCAGGTGTGACAGGTGAAAGAGGAGCATCACCTTCAGCGCCTGTGAGATTCCAGAATGGTCTTATTCTGTTGGCTTCATCAATGATCTCCACAGGAAGTGGATTTTCAGATTCTTCTCAGAATGTAACTTTGGAGACAGTCTACTAAATATTTATCTAGGTTTTAGTTCTGCCTCTGTGTTTTCTTCCTAAAACACACTGTAAAAACATACAGTTTGGATATTTTTAGTTTTGATTGTTGACTACTCTGCTGTATTGTTAGGCACTCTGAAATATGAGCTAGGACAAGTGATGGATAATTAAAAATAATCTTGTTCTGTATACTGTAATATTCTTTACTCCTCCTCCTCCTCCTCCTCTTCCTCCCCAGCCATCACCTCCACCAGCAGCTCAGCCGTACACGTCGCTTCGCCCAGACTGTTGACGGCCTTCACAGTGTATTTGGCATCATCGTCACCTGATACCTGGAGGGACACGTTCACGTTCATCGCGTCATGTGTTCCATGAGAAACACCCGAGGAGATTGTGACACGTCAAGTGTGTTCAGGTCACCTCTGAAATGACCAAACTGCAGTTTCCATCTTCATCGTAGTCGATTTGAAAATGCCTCGTCTCTTTGATTGGCTGGTCGTCTTTGTACCACACCACCTCAGGATCCGGGTAACCTGCGTCATCACACAGACAGGTTCACCGTTACTAATCTTTCTTCCATTGCTTGTTCTCTAATATTTTTGTGTTTTGAGTGTTCTGTTGTGTTCTTGGTTGTCATACCTTCAATTTTACAGTCGAAACGAGCAGCGCTGCCTTCTACAACCTCCACATCTTTGATGACTGTGCTAAAAGTGGGCTTACACTCTGTCTTCTGCTCGTACTCCAAACACTCCAGGAACTGATTATCTTCTACACAAGTACACAAACTCACTAATGCAGTCCAGATTTGGCAGTCATATTTTTGAGAGAACATTGTTGCTCATACCTTCGGTAGGCGAGCCCTTCTTGGCGCTGACCCCAGCCATCATGGCCATAGACGACAGCCTGCCAATGGCCCGAACTGCGTGGCCTGTTTTCTGCCACAGGAGAGAAAACAGTAATGTTGAATATCTGTCTGTAAACACTCTCTTTGTGTGTCACATTACCTGCCACTTCCTCCTAAGGATGTACTTTTTCATCCTCTCCTTTGAGAGTTTCTTGGCCTTCATGGTGTTGGTGTCCTGTTTTAGCCAGGTGTGCTCAAAACACTGAGCACAGGTAAGCCGAGCCCTGACACACACACACACACACACACACACACACACACACACACACACACACACACACACACACACACACACACACACACGGGTCAGTAGTTCATGTTACTACCACTAGAGTAAGTACAGGGTACTTGGATACATTAGGGTCAGGTGACTTTCCCGTCTGGATGCATTGAGCCTGAAGACAGGCCCAGTCAGCAGTATGGTGGTTTTCTTACTTCATGTCTTTCTTAAGCAGGTTGGTGATAAAATCTTTGGCATTTTCAGAGATTTCATCAAAGGCCTCATCTTCAAAGTCCCAGGTTGCTGAGGTGACGTTGGACAAAGTTTCATTGTCATTGTCCCCCATAAAAGGAGACAGACCGCTCAGCCTGAGAGGATGACAACCACAGGATGAGCTATAGTCTGATGTGTTAAATACAAAACATAAAGATTCAAAACAAAATTGAAAACTACAGCAAATTCAACCCCATCAAAATTCCCACTCATTGACCAAAACAATGCTAAAACCCACTTAAATGCACTTATGTTACTTCTTAATCTATAAACAGTTAAGATGCATGACAATTTGGTGAGTGTCATTTAAAAGACTTCTTCAGCATAAATGACATTCTTTCTAAAGAAAATTAAAATTTGAGTGAAGCTAATTTTCTTTTTTGTGCTGATGATACAGTGGTACTGTACTGCTCCCTCTGTCATGGAGGTCTTTGCCAATTTGCAGACTGTTTTTATTATCATCCAGTCTCAGCTTTTTCACTTAAAATTGCTGTTGAATCCTGAAAAAACTATGGTAATGTTAATATTCAAGTAGGAGAAAACATGGCAACACCTTAGATATTTTTAGAACTCAAGGAAGGAAACTAGAGATTGTGTCCTGTGCTGAAAATACCACCCTGTTCCAGAAAATACTGTGAACATCTTGGTGTAAAAAAATGGAAAAAACCTTGTGAGGTGAAATCAATCACTCAGTCAGTCAGTCACGGACAGTGACGATCGAAGATGCTTTTAATGTTTTGAGATATTTTATTATTATTATTATTATTATTATTATTATTATTAGTATTATTATTATTATTATTATTATTATTATTATTATATTATTATTATTATTAGTAGTAGTAGTAGTAGTAGTCATAGTAGTAGTAGTATCATCATCATCATTATTATTCTTATTATTATTGATTAGTATTAATAACAACAACAATAATAATAAATATATACATAGCAGTTAACAATCGCCTGTTAACCATCATACAATCACAATGAGTGTTTGTTTTTTTGAGTGTGTAGTGAATAAAATTGAAAGATATGAAACAGAAGCCATCACAGAGTGGAAGTGTGCGAGTGGAAGTGAACGGACTCACAGGATGTAGCAGATGACTCCTATACTCCACATGTCGGTGGCATAGCCGATGGCTTCGTAGTTGATCACTTCTGGGGCAACAAATTCTGGAGTCCCAAACAGAACTTTCAAAGTTCCTGCATTTGCTGCAACAATAGAAAATGAAGAGAGCCAACAGAGGGATTGTTATCAAATCAGTGCAGAATAATTCATGTCAGCGATGGCTGACCTGGCTATCAGCTATCAGCTTTCATGATAAATGTACAGGCTGCCGTAGCTACCTAGTCGTCTCGCAAGGCCAAAATCTATGAGCTTGATCTTGCTGCCAGTCTTGTTGACACACATAATGTTCTCAGGTTTGAGGTCGAGGTGAACAACGCCCTGTTTGTGGATGAAGTTTACACCATCGATGATCTGCAGCATGTATTTGATCACTTCTCTTTCTGTTAACTCAAAGTCCTCATCGATGATCCGCTCAAACAGCTCACCGCCGGAGATCCTGCACAGACACATCATTGTGTTTCTTTCTTAGAAAGCTTTGTGGTCAAGTGAATGTGTAATCACAAATCTTTATTAAAAGTATGTCAACTGTATATTTCATTATTTAGGAAGAGAAAAGGTCTGTAGAATCTTATCTTCAAAACAGATTAATCATATACAGTCAAGTATGGAAAAACACAAATTTTAAATATAAATATCACAATTAACAAGGAATAAAAGCCTTCTATAGAAACTTCAATAATGCAAAAATGCCACAAATGAATCATTTTATTGTCAATATTCTGATGAAGATGGAGACCCACTGAACGTTGGTCTTCTTTGTTCTTTACAGTCCCACATGTGAAAGTGCTCATCTGAAACAATTACACTTTCTTTATCTCAATGGTAAGAAACTAAGAATTAACTAGAAAGCACTTGGAGAGCGCAGACCTCTGCCAAGTTTATGATAGAAGATCCCATTGTCCATCCTTGAGTCAGATTTCATGGGGTTTGGTCAATAATTAACCGAGATATTGAGAAACAAAATTTTTGGCCCCATTTACCACAAAGTTAATGAAAATTTCAAAGTGATCCAGAATCCAGGATTTCTTCCGGATCACCCCCAAAATGAAAACAGTTCTTTCTTTTCACATTTCCAACAAATCCTGAAAATTTCATCAAAATCGGTCCATAATTTTTTGAGTTATGTTGCTGACAGACAAACAAACAGACAGACAAACAAACAGACAAACAAACAGACAAACACACAGACAAACAAACGCTGGCAAAAACATAACCTCCTTGGCAGAGGTAAAAATAGATACTTTTCCTGATTAAATCTTTAAATGGTTTAAATGGTCTCCTTTTGCATTTGTCTCTTTGTAGCATTTGCCTTTGAATTCTGTCATTTGTGTTATTTATGACATATTTGATATTTAGGACATGAAATGGTCTTATTAGTAAAACACAAAAGAAAGATGCCTGTGAAGGTCCTCAGTCATCCAGGTCATGGTACTGTAATTCTGTTTGTTGAATCACAGCAACTGGACTGGTTGAGTTTCCCAAAGACGTTTCGCCAAGAGGCTTCATCAGCTGCTATGATTCAACTAACAGTTCATCTTTGCGTGAAGACATTAAATTTGAGGATGATACCATGAGACATGGACACCTTTGCCTTAGATAAATAACCTCTCTGTCTCTGCTCAGATGGTCTCATCAAGTCCTACAACATGTTGTCCCTCTACAGTGTTGTCCCTCTACAGTGGTTTCCCTCTACAGTGTTGTCCTTCTACAGTGTTGTCCCCCTACAGTGTCGTCCTCCTACAGACTTTCTCTTTTTTCCTACTTGTCATCTGTCAGTGTTTGTCTCTCCACCTTCGTCTCCTGTATTTTCCATCTGTGGTCTTAAATGTGACCTCTGTCATCTTCAGTCTTCTTTAAGCAGTTGGACTCATGTTTGTAGAAACAACTTTGTTTCTCTTAGTTTTAGTCTTTCTGTGATTTGAAACACTGAAGAGTTGATATTACTCACATCTCGAGGACCATGACGATGTCAGACTTGCCCTCGAAGGCGTCAATACACTGAACTAGTTTCGGGTGATGGAGGTCGTTCATGATGCTGATCTCCTGCCGTACATTGTCCTTCTCCTTTGCTGAGTACGCCTTAATGAACTTGCCTGCCCAGACCTTCTTCGTTGCCTTCTCCACCAGTTTAAAGACTTGGCCAAATTTTCCTCTGTTGGGATCAAAAAAATTTGAAGAAGCTGTACTTCATCTTAAATGACTCTGGAACCCACCTACCCCCCCCCCACACACACACACACACACACACACACATTGTACATATGGGCTAAGCCCAGCTACTGTGGAGGCAGGTATTTGTAGGTGGATGGAGCCTTACGTTCCCAGTCTCTCCTCCACATCATAGAGCTCCTTCACCTTCACGTCTGTTCTGATGGTCACGTCTCTGTAGTCAGGCTCCTTCTCTGAGTCTAGCAGAATGGAACATGACATAAATGGTTTTATGTTGTCATGGGAACTTTCCTTTTATTACAATTTTATGAGAAGAACCATTTTGGTACCTAATGGTGGCAACAAAGATTTTGGAATTAACCCTCATTCCTCCAAAAATACCACTACTAATAATAATACATTAAAATCAATGTTGTTATCAATTATATCATGATATAGTCAAGGCTGATATAACCTCGGCCCAAACATTCCACCTCAATTTTGGACAGCATTGCATGTTCTCTTGGAAGAACATATATATAAAATACTCTCTAAGTCTGAAGTTTCTGAAAATATGATGCAATAAAAGTAAAAATGATGCTGATATGATATTTTTATGACACTTTCAAGACGGACCATTTTGCACTCCAAGCGTAACAAGTGTTTTTTTGACAGTGTCTCAAGGGTTAAAGAGAAGGATGAAGTGGAGAAGAGGAGGGAAGGGGTGGGGGTGGGGTCAGATGGTTAGTGATGCATATGTGACTACATACTGTATCGCTGTGATGCTCATTTACTGGTTAGCACTGTCACTTCTGGGCACCAGGGTTGGTCTTTTCTGTGCAGAGATTTTCATGTTTCATGATGTTCTCCCTGTGTCTGTGTGGGTTCTCTCCAGATACTCTGGCTTCCTCCCACAGTCCAAAGACGTGCATTTGGGAAAAGATGAATTGGCTAATTTAAAGGAGGTGTGAACGGTTGTTTGTCTTTCTATGTTGATCCTGTGATGAGCAATAAACTATGAATGTTCTTCACTAAACTGAAGCAAACATCAGTTCTGAATCGCTGATCAAGAGATCCCAACTGATCACACGATACAATATCAGTTTTAAATTAGATAGAAAATATTTACTCGTTCAAACCATGGTGGTGGCTTTCCAATAACCCCGTCCACTACCAGTCTTCATTTAGGAGATGATATCAAGCATGACTGTCAAACCCTTATGTGACATCAGTATGCAGGAAGTCAGAGTTCATACCTTCGTCATCATCTTCTGCTTCAGCCTCTTCTGGGTTCTCTGTCAGAGAAACCAACCAGCAGCAGGATTAGTGTTTTAAGGGCCAGTAGTGTGTGTGATTGCGTGATTTGATTTTGTGTGATTTGTGTTTTAATGTAGAGAATGGTTCAATTAAATTAAATTCAACTTTATTAAAAAAACAACAACAACAGTGCTTTAACAGGAAGAAACCTTGAGCAGGACCAGGCGGACATTGGGAACCCTCCTGCTGATGGACAGACGGGTAAGGAGGAGGACAAGACAAGATAGGGCAGCGGGGAGCACAGAAAGTGGAGAGGAAGAGGCAATTTCATCGTATATGCAAATACTTTGTTATACTGAAGACTTAGAACTAAAATATTGTGGGTCAGTGGGGTCAGAGGTCAATGCACAACAAGAGACAGAGACAGCGAGGAAAGGGAGAGGAGAGACGGAACCAATAAGGTAATGTGAGAGAGACAAAAAGGTGAGTGTCAGAGAATAGAAACAACAAAAAAAACTTCTAGCCAAAATTGTTGTCAGGCTTCATTGCTGTTTTACATATGTACATGATTAATTTATGTGACTTACCATCATCCACTAGTTTGACAGAAACGGCTTCAGATTCAGCACTTGGTTCACCGATGCCGTAGATATTTTCAGCTCGCACACGAAACTTATACTGACGCTCTGGAAGAAGGTTCTGAAGATGAACAAAACTTTGGAGTTTGTGATCATTGGTGAATCCTTTTATAATTGCCTCAAATGTCAAAATATATGATAAACTAGCATGGCTATTAATCTAGTTAAATCGTACTTGAAATATTCCTCATTTCTTTATATCTTATCATAAAAACACAAAAGAGTAAACTCTTTCTGTAAAAAGTTTTTAGACTTAACACCATTTTCTAAGGAGCAGGAGAAGCTCAGACATGTCAATGTCAATAGATTTCAGAAGATCTAACACAATTAAACAATTTGATATATTTGAAAAAATATTTGAATAAAATAAAAATATATTTTCATCCACATTAATTTTTTACATTTAATTTGCAAAGCAGTTTTTTCCTGTGCACTTAAATTTGCATAACAGAAGGGTGAGAATTTTTATTTTAGGTAGTATTCAATTGTATTTATCTATATGAATAAAAACCCTAACCCTTTTCTACAAAAGTGTTGTTAGGTTTTATTCTATTTTATTTCTCCTTTTCAAAGCTGAATTGCTGTTGCTGTTGCACTACCTAGATAAACCAGTGGTGTAAATATACTTTGATGATGTTAATATTAGTTATATGCACTTGTCACCTGCACGTTGTACGAGGTGCTGTTGCAAGACACCAGAGGCTTCCACTGCTGCTCCACAGAGTCCCAGACCTCCAGGTGGTAAGATCGCACAGCACTCCCACCATCATAGGTCGGGCCGTACCACGACAAAGTCAGACTGGATCGCCGGATGTCAGATGCTGCAGGGACCTTTGCCGGAGGATCTGGTTTATCTAAGGAGCAAGTGGTTGTGAGTTAGGATAAGGTGAAAGAGGAAGAGCAGAAGCTATTTGAGCCAATTCTTACCAACGATGGTGAGGTTGAGGGCAGCCTGACGGAGGCCAAAGCTGTTCCTTAACTCAATGGTGTAACAGCCACAGTGTTCCTGCTGACCACTGCTGATTGTCAGCTTACTGCTGATGTCACAGCTCTCAATGGAGATATCTTCTGACCCTTCCTGGATCTGTACACAGTACACAGAGTACACTTGATTGACACCATACACACATATACACTTAAGCTGGTAGAGATGCTTTTTAAATGTAATTCTTTTAGTAAGCACAAGTAGATTGAGTAGAGTACACACAGTTTACATTGCATACATTTATTTGCAACGTTCTTAGTATGCACAATGCACAGTACAGAGAGTATGCTTACCTCTGTCTAACAGCTGTTGTGACAGTTTTGTCTGACAGTTAAAATTAGGTTTGCAGAAGCAGAAGCTAATGCAGCCTTCGCTACTAAGACAAGACTGAACATGTCGCTCCACTAAGAGTCTTTGTCAGTTTAGCACAGATTAATAGTTGTTACAGTGGTGAAAAGAAACCTGGGCTTCTCCGTGTTTTCTTTCATCAGAGAAGAATAACAGGCAGTTCTAGACTCATGGAGGGTATTTTATAAGTTAAAGGTATCTCAGCTCATAGTAGATTGGGCTGAGAAGTTGAGGGTATTGTTTCAAATCCCATATGGGACAGAAGTTAGAAGTTGTGTAGGTGGCCTGAGCACTGAAGCACTGAGCCCTTCTTCCTGAGAAACACATCCAGAGCCTTTGTCCATTTCTAGCTGGGATGGCCTCCCCATACCCCACCGAGGGAAAACCAAGAAGAACACTTGCTTTCCACCCTTGTCTGATTCTCTATTTTTTCTCTCTGAGGGGCAATAGTATTGAGGCTGCTGCTCAACAAGAGCATCAACATCAGATGGATAAAGATTAGAACTACAGGTATGGTGGTTAGCACCCAGAAGGTCATGGGTTTGATGGCTTCTCTGTTTTGTGTGCTCTCTCCAGCATCTGAATGGGTTTTGTCCAGGCACTCAAGTTTCCCCCACTGTCAAAAGCAGACAGGTCAGGTAGGCCCAGGAAGCTGCAGCAGCTCATGACTGACCTCCATCTGGCCTGCAGATTTTATTGCACAAGTTTCCTTCCCTTCCTTTTATGGTCTCTGGATTTTGTATGTTTGCGTGTGCTTTGGTGTTTTAGTTGTTAGTGTGTGTACACATGTGTGCGTCTCACTGGTTTTCTGAACTTCAGCCAGGTGCAGTTGATAGGTGGAGCTCCAGAAAACTTGCAGAGGATTTCGACCTTCTCACCTGCCAGGATCTTCATGTCTTCAGGAAACTGGAGAATCTGAGGTGGCAGAACTGAACACGCAATATTTGAATCAGTAAATAAGTAAATGTCATTCTTTTGATTGGCCCCTTAGCTAACATTAGGTGAAAGGGTGCAAACCCTTTAATGGATTCAAGTTCAGCATTTTTGCAGTAGAAACATAAAAAAGGAAAATTGTTTACTGTTCCTATTTGGGTGCAAGAGCTAATCATCATCAGTTTTACCTTGTTTAGGTGGAGTCTTGGCTGTGGGTTTTTTTATTCTGGCTTCACCTGTAAATGATCCGCAGAACATTACATGAGCAAAGATATTTCATGATAACCAAAAAAAAACAGAAATTTTAAAAGTTAAAGGAATTTCTGTGTGAGGTTCAAATCAGATCCGATCCTGCAATAATGTTCTGTTGTTTCAGAGAAAGCGAGTGTGTTTATGAAGAACACAGGAAGTGTGTGAAAGAGTGTCTCTGATGACCAAGTATGGTCATTCTAAAAATAGTTCTGGAAAATGTTCATCAGATTGTTGTAAGGGCTACTGACTGAAGAATATGGAGAAGATTAAAACATTTAAAAAATAAAACATTTAAAAAACAGGAAACAAAAAAAAAAAGATGGTCAGTTTCTAAACAGAATACTACAAACACAAATTAACTTTAATCTACACTCTCTCTTTTGTGTCTCATGAAAATTGAAAACACAAATACAAAGAAAATATGAAAACACATTGAGAAGCCACGCCTGTCAGTCAACCAGCTTTTATCTGGTTACCAGGGTAACTTCAGCTTACACCCAGGGTTTCCTGTCTTCCAAATCTACAAGTTAAGCTCCAAGTATCCACAAGAAGAATCAACACATCCCAGATCAAACATGAAACACTTTATTGTCAGAAAAGAAATGGCTTTGTCTCTCTCTCTCCCTCTCTCTATTTCTCTCTCCCTCCCTCTCTCTCTCTTTCATACACACACACACATGCACACACACACACACACACACACACACACACACACACACACCGTCTGTGAGATCAACCACCTTCAGTAACAACAAACATGGATTTAACCATCTGGAGTCATTTTAAACAATAAAACATCTCAGTCTAGATCACAAACTGCTTAAATGAGTTGATGTTGTCCGTCAGGTTTTCTCAGACTGAAACACTCAAGTCCTGAATGCAGACACCTTCAGTCCATCCTCCCTGATTCTGACACCTCTGTCTGCTCACGTTCGAATTAGGATGAAAGCAGAGCCACACAGCCGGAACATCACGAGCTTCATAAAAGGAAACTTTCATCCGTGAAGTCAAACATAGTCTGAGACATAGCTGCAGAGAACACCTTAAATGGTAATGTGCTGAAGAAGCTCAGAACCAGAGCTCAGGCCACTGCACACCACCATAAACACACCAGACCAGACCACTGCAGACCAGCACCACCACACCTGACAATTGTTGACAACCGTAACCACAGCAGGCAGATCAATGAAGACCTACACAACCACCTGAGACCAGACACAGAGTAGCACAGCCCAACATAAACACAGCAGACCAACAAAGACCACCTAAAGACCATTACAACCACCCAGACCAGACGAGGACACCACAGACCAACATGACCAGACCTCAACAGATACACGAGAGCACACCAACCAAGATCTGTAACTGACAACACCATACCACAATTATGATACCAGAGCACCACAAACTGATGGCAACAATCAAACAGTAAAACACAGCTGACAACCAGCTGCAAATATAAACCCATCAGGTGAGACCAGGCTACCATCAGCAGCTCACCAACAGGCATAGCCAGAAACAGACGTAGCCATCAACAGGCGTAGCCAACAGCAGTCGTCCATCCACAGGCGTAGCCAGCAACAGACCTAGCCAACAACAGGCGTAGCCATCAACAGATGTAGCCATCAACAAACCTAGCCAACAACAGGCGTAGCCATCAACAGATGTAGCCATCAACAGACGTCCATCAACAGGCGTAGCCAACAACAGGCGTATATCAACAGGCGTAGCCAACAGCAGTCGTCCATCCACAGGCGTCCATCAACATGCGTAGCCATCAACAGGCGTAGCCAACAACAGGCATCCATCAACAGGCGTAGCCAACAGTAGTCATCCATCCACAGGCGTAGCCAGCAACAGGCGTAGCCAGCAACAGTCATAGCCAACAACAGGCTTAGCCATCAACAGACGTCCATCAACAGGCGTAGCCATCAACAGGCGTAGCCATCAACAGGCGTAGCCATCAACAGGCGTAGCCATCAACAGGCGTAGCCATCAACAGGCGTAGCCATCAACAGGCGTAGCCAACAGCAGGCGTAGCCAACAGCAGGCGTCCATCAACAGGCATAGCCATCAAAAGGCGTAGCCAACAACAGGCGTCCATTAACAGGCGTAGCCAACAACAGGTGTAGCCAACAACATGCGCAGCCAACAACAGGTGTAGCTATCAACAGGTGTAGTGTGTGTGCGTGTGTGTGTGTATGCAGATCTGAGCCTTGACTTGAATGACCAAATATAGATCAACACAGTGATTAAAATGAAATGTTGTACACAGAATTGGTTAACTAGATCACAAAACTACAATATTTCAATGATACATATCAATTTGAATAGAAGCCATTTGTGCGTGCGTGTGTAGGTGTGAGTGCGCTTGTGTGCCTGTGAGTGTGTATATGTGCATGTGTGTGTATATGTGTGCGTGTATGTGTGTGTGCATTTGTGTGTGTATGTGTATGTATGTGTGCATGTGTAGGTGCGTGTGTGTATGTGTGTGTAAGTGCATGTGTGTGTACGTGCATGTGAATGTGTGCGTGTGTGTGTGTGTGTGTGTGTGTGTGTGTGTGTGTGTGTGTGTGTGTGTGTGAACCAGTGATCCCAGCCTTCAGCTCCATATTGGGACAAAAGAAAAGAGGCAGCTGCATATTTTGGAAACTCACTCTCAGAGGTCGGAGTTGCCTTCTTGGACTTCTTGTCAGCCGGAGAGTTTTCTGTTGGTTCTGTGTGAGAATAAAATATATTCAGCATTTTTCTTCTTTTAGTTCAAAATCAAACAGAAACTTTTCTGGCTAGAAGGTGTATAAATAGTTATTGTCAGAATTTGGTCTGTGGTATAACATCAGCAGAATGAGTGAGATGCATATATGCAGACGTGTTGAGATCAAAGAACAAGAGCGAAGTGAGAATCTTTGTGAATTTATAATGTCAATGCTCCTCTGCTAATACCTGTAGTTGCTGCTTGTTTGTGGATCATTCTGTCTTTGTAAAGCTCAGTGACTAGCATTGAAGAATCTTTATTAGTTTGTCTTGGAAAAAGTCTAGAGTGTCTTCATCAGCCTTATCTACCAGTCGGCAGAAGAATTATTCTAGCGTCTTCGAAGCACTGCCACATCTCTGTTACCCATCTCAAACATGGAGCCCTTACCATCAACAAGAACCACACAGGAGCTTTCAGCTACACCTGCTGAGTTTTCCGCTCTGCATTTGTACTGGCCTTCATCCTCGGGGAGAGCTTTGTCAATGGTCAGAGAACACAGCCCATCTATGGAGCAAGAACAGTGATGAGACGGGACATCATATTAAAATGGTTAAACATCCATCCTGACACATGAACCTCTCTCTCTCGCTCACACAAACACACACACACACACACAAACACACTCCATTCATGACATAATATTGAATTTGTGAATGATTGTGAGTGTGTGTTATGCATTTTACCAGCAAAGTGAGGACATACTGTCTTCAGAGGTCTAGCTGAGGTTTCAATGTTAACTTAGAGTTGGGCTGAGGTTAAGGTCAGGATCAGGATAAGGACCTAGGAATGGATTGTGTGTGTGTGTGTGTGTGTGTGTGTGTGTGTGTGTGTGTGTGTGTGTGTGTGTGTCTGTTGTTTGCGGGTCCAATGTAAAATGATCATATGAAATGCCAGTGGCTTTGTGTCTTTGTCTCACATCTGATTTCTATTAATAGAGTCTGAATCCAGCATCAACATTCAGCTCATTTGTTTCACCATGCTTTAATCACTCTGTTCGTACATTTACATTTTTATGTTTTGATATTTTAGTAGTTGTGAAAAAAGCTTGAGTCCACAGTCACAGCAGATTCAATCAGATGGGCTCGTTTCTGTTCTTGTATGATTCTCTCTTTTAATTAACAGCTCTCCTGTGTTTTATAAATGTGTTTTTTGCCCCTGTTTTTTTGCATTAATATGTTCTGTTTTTCTGTGTTTTATTTGTATTTGGTGGTTTTTGGGTTGCAATTAACTCTACAGTTTTTCATGTTGGGTTTTTAATGATGTGTATCTTTTGAATGTTGCTGCATTCGGCCTGTATGACCTCTGACCTTCATTGGCGAGGATGATGAACTTGGAAGGTTTGATGACTTTCCCGTCCAGTGTCCAGGTGACGGTGATGCCCGTTAGGTCAGTGGTGGTGAGGCGGCACTGGAGGCGGAGTCTTTGGCCATCAAGCACCGTCAGGTCTTCCAGCTTCTCCACAAACTGAGGGACCTTCTCTGCTCCTTTGTTGCTGCTCTTTTTCTCATTAATCTCTTCTTTCATGCAGTTGTTAATTGCTGCCATTTCATTCTCTCCATTCTTCTCTGGGCTTGCTGGTTTCTTCTTGTTGGCGAGAACCGAGCGAAAATCGGTGTCAGTCTTTGTCAGCATGTCTGAAGGCTTGTTGGCAGGTTTGTCACCTTTCTTCCCCAACACAGCTCGGAAGTCCATCTGCTGGGTGGAGTTTCCTTTGCGAACCTCCTCTGTCTTGGCTTTGACGCCCTTCAGGTTAGCCTTAAAATCCATGTGGTGAGATGGTTGTGATGATGTGAAGGTGGTGATGATGAAGGCGAGGCCGGCCTCGCTCTGCTGCCGGGTGCAGGTTCTTATTGCTTTTAAATGCTCGCTGTCCCAAAACAGAAGTCAGTCAAGTCAGGCTGATGTGGCTCTCTGTCAAAGCTGTCACAGCTCCTCTCCGAGGTGTGTCAGACCTGGAACAATGTTTGAGGAGGGACAACAGGTTTCTCTTTCTCTTCTTCTCCCTCGTGCAGGTGCAGGTACGGGAGCTGCTGCTCGTTCTTCTGCCCCTGATTGGCTTCCTGCCACCGCTGACTGTCACCAATGCTCCTCTGCTCCTCTGCTCCACACCTCCTCCTGCTCCTCCTGCTGTAGGGTTAGGGCGAGACAGGGAAATAGAAAGAATAGGAGAGAGAGCGAGAGAGAGAGAGGGAGGGAGGGAGGGAGGGAGGGAGAATAAACTGAGCTAAGGTTAAAGCCCCCTGGAATGAGAGACTCCGCCCCCTACAGACCCTAAATGTCCATGTTACATCACAAGTGACTCGGTCATCCTTATAAGGACACGCAGGCACAACAGCCTGAACGCGCACACACACACACACACACACACACACACACACACACACACACGTAAACAGTGTGTCCAGCTGGGAGAGAGAGGAAGTCTGAACTCTGACTGGATTGTTGATATGGTGGATTATAGGAGCTTTAGGAATCTATGATTGATGGACAGAGGGACAGACAGATGGATGGAGTGATCCTGGGGAGAGGATGAGTGGAGAGATGGATGATCAGACTGTGAAAAGATGGACAGATTAAAGCAGAGGATGAAGGAATAGGATCAGGAGAAACTGAGTGCTGTGTCAAATGATCATCATGTTAATAGTTTTCCTGTTTACACTGTTACCATGGTGACAGTTAAAGATAAGACGTTTGAGGTTTTTTGGGAGTTGAGTTCTGACCCATTCACCATCATTGTTTTGGGGAGTCAGAGCTTCCATCTTTAGCGTCTGTTGCTCGGTTGTAATTCATTAACTTGCAGATGCTACAAACATTCATTGAAATGATTTGTTGTTAAATAATCATCATAAAATGTATGTTAAACTTGTTTTGTGGAGGCGATGAGGGTTAATGCAGGGCAGTCAGAACAGACTAACTGCTAATGTTTTCCCATATTGCTTCGTCTTCCTCTTCCTCTCCAGCCATCTGACAGAGCAGAATTGATCCTGACAGATCAACGTTTAATACTCCTGCAATTATTTCTGGAATATTTGCTCTCACAATCGTGAATCCCAGTGTCACTGCTGCAAGAGATTCCATGTTTAAATAAACAGGAAATTAAGTTACATGAGAACACCCCCCCACACACACAAACACATACACACACACACCACACACACAAACACACTGTCTTTCTTTCTTTTTGGTTTCTTGTCATCTGGCTGCAGAACATGGCGATGAGCCTCACAAACCAACTTTTAATGGTAGTGCGATAGATTCAGGCGCTGTGGGACTTTCCAGCACCCATTCTCAACTTCTGTGCATTTGTCCATCACTCGTACTCCAGGAGTGCTTCTGGCCACATTTGCTTTAAATAGAGGACTTGATTGTACAGTTCCCATTCCCTACTTACTTCCTGTTCCCAACTACTCTTTCCATACTTCCTGACTTGTAGAACTTGTAATTTGACCTTATGTCAGCAAAGCTTGCCAGAAGTGTCCGTCCCTCAACTCTGATGCTTCCGTTGATCTGCTGTCACTCTGTCATCCATGTGTGGACCACGTTCTCTTGTTTCTGGCATGGGGACTATGTTATCTCCAGATGATGCTCTCTCATGTAGTTCAGGCTGTCACGAACCAGACGAGAACCCACGAGCGACACCAGAGCTCGGTTTGACACCGCTTTATTATCAGGGTTGTACAGGGACAGAAGGCAGTCAGGTTTACCAGGGAGCAGGAGCAAACGGCAGGTCAGGGACAGGCAGGGTCGAAGCCAGGCAGACAGGAAAACATGGGAGAGTCATGAGAACTACGGAGGACAATCCGGCAGAGGAGAGTTGTTTGGCCAGGTCTAAATAGGCCACGTGATTGGCCTGATTAGCCACAGGTGAGCAGCGCCGAGGAGGATCCA
Source organism: Lagocephalus sceleratus (assembly GCA_911728415.1). Taxonomy (NCBI): domain Eukaryota; kingdom Metazoa; phylum Chordata; class Actinopteri; order Tetraodontiformes; family Tetraodontidae; genus Lagocephalus; species Lagocephalus sceleratus. Next base: position 11,221,469 of record CAJVRN010000216.1, on the reverse strand, counting down.
AGGTCGGGGCTGCTGTGACACCAGGCATTCCCTGCTGCAGTGTTTAAACTCCTTAGAAAAGCTGTAATTGTGTTTATTTCTGTTCTGAACAACACATTTTTACCTCCGCCAAGGAGGTTATGGAAGGTCTGTCTGTTAGCAACATAACTCAAAAAGTTATGGACCGATTTTCATGAAATTTTCAGGATTTGTTGGATATGTGAAAAGGCAGAAGTGATTTCATTTTGGGGGTGATCCATAAGAAATCCTGGATTCTGGATCACTTTGAAATTTTCGTTAACATTGTGGTAAATGGGGCGAAAAATTTTGTCTCTCAATATCTCGGTTAATTATTGACCAAACCCCATGAAATCTGGCTCAAGGATGGACAATGGGATCCTCTATCATATTCCAAAGGCTGATCCGGATCTGATCCAGAAGACGGATTTTATTGCAAAATAAAATAAACTAAACTAAATAAACAAACTAAATTAATTAAATAAAATAAACTAAATTAAATAAACTTGGCGGAGATCTGCGCTCTCCGAGTGCTTTCTAGTATTTATTGTTTTTTAAATATTTTTTGACTTATGAATCAGGTAAAATCAGTTGAACAGCCTCTCATTAATAATCATGCCCTGACCCCAGTAACATGGAAACATTAAGAAGTATTTATAAAAAGGTATATTTTAAGTATAATTAAGCAAAACAACATGAAATCTAATAATAATGCTGGATGCACAGATATTTGCATGAGACTGGCTGACTGATACTGGAGTTTTCTGTTTGGGGACATAAATGATGAGACTTCAAGTTACATGTGAAAATAAAAATTAAACAACTTTTCTAAGTTGGTATTCAAATTTAGAAACATTTCAATATTTCTAAGTTGGTATTCGATGGATGTGTTTAGGAAGCAGACTTACTTGTGATTGTTCTACAGGAGACTCAGGAAGAGGATTGTTTCACACATCACCTCTTTTCCTGCTCTCAACTGTGGACCTTCTGGATTTTGGATTCATTAGACACGGGATCAATTTTGCAAGAAAGATCCTTTGTATTAGGCGGCACATTGGTGTGGTGGTCAGCACCGTCCCTCACATCAGAAGGTCTCAGGTTCTAATCCCTTTTGATGGAGGCTGGGTCTGTCTGCTGGAGGCTCCAGGTTCTCCTGGGTTCTCTCCAGGTTCTCTCCAGGTCCTCCAGCTTCCTCCCCCAGTCCAAAGACATGATGGGAGCAGGTTACTGGGAGACTCTAAATTGTCCACAGGAGTGTGTGTGTGTGTGTGTGTGTGTGTGTGTGTGTGTGTGTGTGTGTGTGTGTGTGTCAGCCCTGAGACTGGCTGGTGTCCAGTCCAGGGTGGACCTTTGATTGATTGATGGATGGATGGATGGATGGGTGGATGGATGGATGGATGGATGGATGGATTGATCGATTGATTGATTGATTGATTGATTGATCCCCTCATCTTCTTCTTCTTCTTCTATGGTCTCTTCTGAGTAAGTTTGTGTTTGAATCCCCTCGACATGCAGGAGGGACTCCCTCTTCATTCCCTTCTTGGGCCGGCTTGTGTGTGTGTGTGTATGTGCGTGTGTGTGTGTGTGTGTGTGTGTGTGTTTTACTGCAGCATGTTTTGTCTTTATATGGTTTCACAGTCATCCAACAGTCTCTCTGTTTTTCTGTTGCTCTTTCTCAGCTTCAACATATTTATTGGAATCAAAGCCACAAAACATCAACAGTAAATCATGAAAAATAAAATTGGAGGAAAATAGTTGTATAGTTTAAATTGGAAGACCTTAAAATGATAAAGTGTCAGAAACAGTGAACATCACAGTAGTTTAGAATGATGACATCTGTAAAATGGTTTTAATTTGAATTATGTGGAATATAAAGTTACACCAGGTTCATTCAACATTCCTCAGATTCAACTCATTGTGTTTTAGTGATAATCCCATCTTCTGTGCAGAGGGTGTAGACAGAGGCGTGCAATGTCTGTGTCTGCTTCAGACTGTGTTTATGTCTTTTTACTTTCTTAAATCATTTTTTTATTTCTAGATTTAGGGTGCATTTAAGATCTGACTCAAGACAACAGATGGAAATGAGATTTTGCATTTATGTCTGCTTTATTTATAGAAACTTGTCTGTTAATTAATGAGCATTGCCAACTAAATATATAAGTTAATCTTCACATCTCTGGAGGATGTACAGGAGCATTTATTGTGGGAAATAAAGTACTTTTTATATTCTCTACGGGATTGTGTCACTAGCAGGTTCTCATGAATGTGCTGCTGTATATCATTAAAGTAAAAAGTAGTAGGAGTTGACTTTACAAAAATAATACACAATTATATTAAATATACATTTTGTTTAATTAATTGGGTCAATGTTATAAATCAGTAACAGTGAACTGAATGCTGGCTCATGATGACTGACGTCAAAGGATATAACTTTTGAAAACATTTTCACTGGAACACTGCTGCCACCTGTTGGACACTATTATTAACAGCTATAGGAAAAGGATGAAACGAAGACCAACATCCTAAACAAATAAAACCAGTGAGAAATATCATTCAAAAAAGTTTGTATGTGTGTGAATTATGATATATCAAACATTGAAATGTTGACGTGGTTGTTGTAGGAGAGTTCATTTTACTGAGCCACGACAGCATTGACAGGAACAGAAATAAAAAAACGGTGTTTTCTCTGGGGACGGAGGTCCTAGGTTTCATAACACTGTCATTAATGAACTAAAGACAGATGTTACCTACATAAAAACAGATGTTACCCACATAAAGACAGATGTTACCCACATAAGGATAGATGTTACCCACATAAAGACACCATGTCTGTTAGTTGAGGTAATGTCTGCTGAATGTCAAGCCTTTGCTGTGTCTATTTAGAGTCCCAAGAGCACGAAAGTCCGGTTCCTGCCACTATGAGAGGTCACTAGTAATGATTGACACCTGGTCAGTCACGCCTTCTGTTTCTGACTGGTTGTTTCTCTTAGAGGTATCAGATGGAGCCAAAAGGGGCTGATTTTATTCAGGTACATTCTCCTTGAAAATTGTAAGCTCTACTTTTCAATCTATTTTCCTTGTGTGCTGATTCCTTCCTGTATTTTAAATATGTGCATTTTGTTATACTGCCGGTAAAACAATTTCCCTCAGCGAACCTGCCTAAAGGGACCAAAACATTTGTAGTCTTTTACCTATTTATGATCAAAAAATTGCATTTATGATATCTAGATTAATTTAGATTGGATTTAACCCACAATTATTTCCCTTCATATATTAAGACATATTCATTTAGTTTGATTTGCATCACTGCTGTTTGACTGGAGGAGGTTTTAGGTGAATTAAACTTTTTAAATGTTGTGTGCAGAAATATAAAAAAAAAAAAGCTGTAAGAGGTTCAGTAAAGAAGGAGGTGGAACATATGTGTAGTGCTGAAAACATGCTTTATTAGATCATTAATGCATAAAACACAGGGAGAAGGAAGAAACACTTTTCTAATTCAACACTTAAATTAAAATTCGGGTAACTTCCCTTAGCTTTCACAGCAGATGGATGCTCTGATGAGGGAAGAATTCTGACTACTGACCCAATAGAATCACTAAAATCTACACACACTCACACAAACACACCAACACTTTAGATATATTGGTGCCATTTCTGCTCAGCACAGCTGGTTCTGATTTCCCCCATCATTATTGGCCAGGAGATATTAGGTGGAGAGAAGCCAGTCCAGCCAATGTGTTACAGAAACAGCATTCTTAATTAAAATAATCCACATGCTCAGAGTGTGGGCCGCTCACACTCGAAGCATGTCAGAGATGTACGGTAAGGTACGACGCAGTCAGTCTGAGCTCAAGGCCAGTTCCTGCTGCTTCCATGAGGGTGATGAAAACAGCACTCAGGGTCTTGAGTTCACGGAACACTTCTTAGAAAACTGAAATATCAATTTTGTCTATTTTGTGATTCAGAACATCAACAGGGAACTTCTCTACCTGCTGAGGCAATCTTAAAGACTTCAACATGTAGTTGAGGCACAGTGTTTTGTTTCTTAGGTTGACAGGGTATTCGTTCCAGATGAAACTTTCTCCTGTTACATTTCTTCTTTTCTTTCACCTTATATTATTGTCATAAATAACAATTCATACATTTCCCATAACCGTCAAATTCGGCTATATACATTATGTACATGTCACAGAAAACTGGAAAGCTTATGTCATAATTGTCCAATATGACACAGTTTATAACAACTTTACACTTTAGTCTAGTTTGGCATAAATTAATGTCAAGTTTGGTACAAAATATTTTCATATTTACAAGAACAGATATCAGATCTCTATAGCAAGTACTGCTGCTAATTCACTAAAATAAAAGGTCCTGGATGAGAAACATGGGGAATATAACTTTTTTTTTTTTTTAAATAGACCGAATATGAACATTGACAGTTGCTGCATCAGAACCAAACTCATTGGTCAGCATCAGTGTGTATGCTCCAGCATCACCTTCTTTCACTGCAGAGATCTTCAGTGTGCACATGTCTATGCTGTTCTCCACATGATACCGTTTTTCCTCAGTGGGAATACTCTGACCTGAATGGATCCACTGGACAAAGGGTGCAGGGTCCCCTGAAAATGCTCCAGACAGAGTCAAAGTCTGTCCCACATCGACACTCATATTTTGCGAAAGAGCTTCTATCTTTGGTGGAGAACCTGTTAATACAATCCAATCAGAATGAAAAGATGTTATTATCATGTTATTACATGATGCTCATGTCAATATGTTAAGGAGTATGGACTTCCAGCAGACTGACATTTGACTGGCCAGCCCAGGAAGAATCTGCTTTAAAGACTTAAAGAGGTTTAACTAATAGTAGGACTCACATTTATCATTCCTACAGAAATACATCAATTTAATGAGGGGTTTAACAGGACTCACATATTAAGGTCTCTCACCTGTTTTGAGCTCAGAGGTGAGCGTTTCCAGTGAGGACGATGCCTCCGCATGGGAGTAAACAGACATTTTCGTCATTTGGCTACTGGAGGTCATGGAAACCACTGACTCAGACATCATGGCTGACATGCTACTTTCAGACCTCTTGTCAATCAAATACTTAGCAGCAGCAGATGGAGAGCTGCTGTCAGCATGCATTGAAAGCACCTTCATATGGACTCCTGGGGCAGTAAAACTTTTCTGAATGCTGCCCGCAGTGCCAATATTCTCTGCCTGATGTACCATTATCATTTCCATTGGTTCTTCAGTAAGAGCTGAAAATAGCATTTGGCTTGTATCACAATGTGTACTACAACATTATGCAAGTCTCCAAAACTGAGCGATAAGTTAGACTTATGTTTTGGTGCACTGCAATCATGCAATCAAAATTAATTCTGAAAAGAATCCACAAAAGGCAGACAGAACTTACTCTGAACATGGAGGGAGCAGGTTGCAGAACATTGTCCAAACTCATTTTTAGCTTTCACTGTGTATTTTCCACTGTCGGCAGGGGTGGCGCTGCATATCTCGAGACTGAGCATGTTCCGAGAACAGCTGAGTCGAATATTTGATGTAACAGTTATCTGCAAACAAGCCAAAATTGGATTATTCAGTTATTTCTCTAGAGACTATAGATAACTCTTTTATTTATTGTAAATGACTTTCAATAGAACACTACTCACAATCATGTTGTCTTTCAACCATTCTATGTCCGGATAAGGCTCTCCTGAGACTTCACAGGTGAATTTAACATTTTGTCCTTCAACTACATTTTGTGATCTTGGCTGACTCACGAAGTGTGGCGCTGCTGAATGATTGGTTGTCACAGTGGTATCAAAATGACATCGGACAAGACCTCCTTCTGTTTCAGCCTCACATGTGATTTTTCCTTGATGGTGATGACTGACTGACATGATTGTCAGTGTCTGACTGGAACCAGAGACTCCATATCGATACTGGCCAGAGTTGCTCAGTTCCTTACCATTAAGAATCCACTTGATGCAGGCAGCACCAGGAATGTTGGCACTCAGAGTCAGAGACTGACCTTCTGCAATGGATATCTGCCTGTTGGAGGAGGGTAGCTCTTTATCTGGCCTGATAGGGGTGGATGACCTTTTCTCAAAATCTGGTGACAACACTCTTTTGGGGGACTTGACTGGAGAAGTCATTGTTGTGTTGTCAGATGGTGTTGGGGATTTTAGACCAGATAACTTTGGTGTTGTTTTTCCTGATGCTGGAGATTTAACTCTCTGGGGTGACTTTGGATCTGGGGATGTGACTCTCTGAGGAGATTTGACTGGTTCAGGAGACTTGGGAAGAGAGGACTCAGTCTCAGGAGACATGACTCTGGTATGGGTGACAACTTGTTCAGTGCTCTCAGACTTGCAAATTGTCAAAGTGAAATGTGCCTCTTGTTTACCAGCAGCATTTTCAACCAGTACCATGTAGCTACCTTCATCTGCCATCTTGACAGCAGAGATCTCTAGGTGAGAATCATGCTGAGTTGAAAAGATGTGATGACGAGCAGAAGAAACAATAACTGCTCCATCATGTGTCCAGGTGATGCAAGGTGCAGGATCGCCATCCACATCACAGTTAAATCTGGCAAAATCTCCCTCATTGACAGTGAGTGACTGTGGCTTCTTAAGAATTTTGGCAGGGACCCCAGGTTTCTCAGTCATCTTCTCAACAAAACTGCTGGACTCAACAAGAGTGGTGGACTCTTTTACAGACACAGATTCCTTCACTGATGTTTTAGATGAGACATGATAAACTTCTGTTGTGGCCATTTCTGGCAGATATGAGGATGGAGGTTCTTCATCCTTTCGAAGAGAAGTGAATGCTGCATATTCTTCTCCAGCTACATCCAGCGTAGCATAATCAGATGTTTCTCCTCTAGCATTTTTGCAGACCACACGGTAAGCACCAGCGTCATCTGTGACACAGTTGATGATCTGGAGAGTCAGAACACCACTAATGTTGGTCATGTGATATTTGCTACTTTGTTGCAATTCTTTCCCATTATGGAACCAGGTGATCTCAGGCTCCGGTTTGGCCTGGACATTAAGAGTGAATCTAGTAGTTGAGCCATAGGACACACGATGCGATCGCATCCTAATAGTAATCCGTGGTGTATGGTCAAGACTAAAGGGGGCCTGTGTCTTTAATTCAAACTTTGTCTCTGTTGATCTTCTCTCTGTTCGGAGAGCCTGCTTTCTCTCAGCATACCGTGATGCGTAATCAATTTTTGGAAGGGTTACTTCTGTCTTGACAGCTTTTGACAAGCTTAAGGAGCACGTTGGTTCAGGCATCTGAAGTTTTTTAACTGGTTTGGGAATATATTCAGACGTAAAAGCAGTCAGGTATTCCGATTCAACACTCTCAGACACTACTCCAGCACTTGCTTGCTTTTTCAGTGTTCGAGTCTTTTCCTCAACCTCCATACGTTTGAGTTGACTCTTGTAGGAAGAGATCCTCTGAACAGTTGTAGGTGGACGCAGTAGCTCCAGGTCTTCTCTCTCTTCATACACCCTCTGCTTCTGTCTTGGAGCTTTATATGTTACTTTATCATGGCGCTGGCGAAGGTCAACAAAGGTTGGACCAGCTTCATATTTAGATGGAATTTTATAGGAGTCATATATATGCATTTCTTCTTTCTCCTCATCATCACTGTACACTTGTCGTGGAGATGAAGGACGTGGGGCAGAAAGCTCAAAGCGGACTGGACTGAAACTTGGTGGAGAAACAGAGTAGCCAAGTTCCATTTCTTCCTCCAGACGAAGCCTCTCCTCTTCTGTTCTTTTCATTGAAAGGTACTCTTCCACAGGCAGCAGCAATTCTTCATCCGATAGATCACCCAATGACCGTCTCCTGATCCTGTGGTAGGTGTCAATTTCGGGAGAAATACTGCGACGTTTAGCGGGCCTGACGATCTCAAGGTCATCCTGAGTCATTGATGAGATACGCCACTTGGGCTTGTACTGTTCTTTGATCCTAATTGGAATCTCATAAAACTGCTCCCATCTGGAGAGGCGAATACGCTTCATCCTCTTGTGTACAACTTTCTCCATGGGTTCAGGGAACTCATACTGATCACGCAGTTTCTTGTACCATTTCAGGTCAGAAAGAGGCTTGAAGTGTTTAATTTCAACATCCTCTTCAAGAACAGCGGGGTTAATGACTCGAGGAGTAGGGACCACATAAGGCATTCGCAACCTCTTCTCATCTGCCCGCTTCTTCCTCTCCTCCAGTTCTTTCTGTATCTCAGCTTCAGTCTTCTCACCTTTCTTAGTGGTCACAGCAGGTTTGAACATGGTGGCTGCCTCTCTGACAGCTTGAACGGCTAATGGTGGTAGAGGTGTAACAACACTATCAGTCAAAATTTGAGACAGTCTCACCTTTTTGTCTAATTGCTCCTGCCCAGCTTCCTTTTTACTCGGTTCAATTTCCTTCTTCACATGAGTGACACGTTCTACTTTAAGGGTTGCCTGGCAACTGGCTGATCCAGCAGAGTTAGTTGCAGTAACTCTGTATACACCAGAGTCCTCAGGAAGAACATCTCTAACATGAAGGATGAAGTAATCCAGACCTTCATGGACAACCTCAATAGATGGTCCAAAAGCCAAAGGTGCACCATCCTTTTCCCACTTCAAGGTAGGACGGCCAGAAACTCTGATTTCAAAACGGACATTTTGGCCCTCTTTGCACTCTAAATTTGCAAGCAGGCGTTTAAACATTGGTCTGAGTGTTAGGTCGGCAGGTTTAGGTCGAGGAACAACAGTAAGACGAGCCTTGCAGCTATCTTCACCATACCTGTTGCGGGCCAAAATGCTGTATTCAGCATCATCCTCCTCATCAAGATTGTGGATGATTAGTTGATACAGGCCCTTGTCACTGATAAAAGTATACTTCTTGTCATCAAGTCCAGGGATGAGCTTCTGTCCAGATTTGTGCCAGGTGACACGGGGATCTGGGTGAACAGTGATTGTAACACCAAAACGCAAATCTTCGCCAATGTAGGCAGTGCGGTTAACAAGAGGAAGGGTAAACTCTGGTGGCTTCTGAAGCATTCTGGCAGTGTCAACTCTGCGCTTTGTCTTCTTGACCACACGGGAGGTAAAGTAATCGCGACATGACCTAACACTGTTGACAAAGAGCTCCGCATAGGCACTGTCTTCACCATACTCATTCACAATCTTGCATCTGTAGGTGCCATCATCAGCTCTTGTGATATTGTTGATAGTGATCACAGCAACACCATCCTCATATTCAATTTCATATTTGTCACTTGCTTCAAGTTGCCTGACACCACAGTACCATGTCACTTCAGTTGTGCTATCATAGTTGTCTATGTTACAGACAAATTTCACACTGTCTCCTTCATTCACCACAGCATGCCTGATAAGTCCTCCAACAGGACCATTTTCATATGGAGCAATCTTCACTTTGGCAACTAAGACACCCCTCTGTGATCTGATAGAGCCACCATTAGCCACACGGGCTGCAGAGACAACAGCGTTCCATTCTTTCTTCACCATCATTTGGTAATATCGCTTATGTCTACTAGTTGGGATTGCTCTTGTGCTGATCTCCTCTATGGGCCTGGTGAGCCAAGGGTGTCCAAGAGCCTCAGCAGCAGTCATACGATGCTTACGTTCCTTTGTTATTAAGCGATCAGTGAAGTCCAATGACTCAACACTCACCTGCTTAAAGCACTCGTCCTCATAAGTGTATGCTGCATTGGAAATGTTGTCAATCATTTGTTGGTTGGTTTCCGCTGAGAATGGATTAAGCCCACTGAGGAGGACGTAGGCAAGTACACCAACAGACCACATATCAGTGACTGTACTGACCATATCACATTGATGGATCTCAGGGGCAGCATACTCTGCAGTGGTATACTGAATCTTCATTTGGTCTCCAGGAGTCAGATGTCTGCACTGACCCAACTCAATAATTTTTACATTAGAGCTGGTTCTAGTTGTATATATGATGTTCTCAGGCCTGATATCAAAGTGTCCATAGCTCTGATTATGCAAGAAGTCAAGGGCTGAGCAGATCTGTCTGATGTAGTTGACAATCTCACGCTCATTTAGCTCAAAATCAGCTGTGCTAAGACGCTCAAAGATATCAACACCAGAAATGAAGTCATAAATCATAACCAAATCTTCTGGACTCTCAAAAGATTCATGGAGGAGAAGGAAATTGATGTGTTTTGCGAGATTCAGTATAGTGATTTCCTTCTTCACAAGTGCTTGGTCAGCTCCTCTCACTTTCACAAATTTAGCCATGTAAGTCTTCTCTGAGCAGATGTCAACACAGCGGTGGACAATGCCAAAATGTCCTCTACTCAATTCTTCTGCTATGGCATATTTATTGTGTAAGTTTTTGGAATCAGAGTGTTGAGCTTTGCTCCTAGGTACATGTCCAGTATCATCAACCTCCCTGTCATAGAGAAGAACTCTTGATTTGTCTTCCTTTGTCATGACGGGTCCACTTGTCTCAGATGGAGCACTCTGTCCAAACTTATTCTCAGCAATGACCCTGAATTGGTAGCTAGTTCCACCAAACAAATCAATAACAGTGTAATGGGTGTCACGGGACTGGGCAACCCTCTGCCACCTCTCAGCTGTGGTGGGACACTTCTCAATGATGTAGCTGATGACCCTGCTGCCACCATCATTTGCTGGGGCAACCCAGTTTAATGTAACGGAGTCTCTGGAGATATCACTAGCTTTGACACCCCGAGGAGGATCCGGCACATCAGCGACATCCAGCTCTACTGTTTGTTGGTCAATTCCAAATCTGTTCTTTGCACAGACAATATAAAAACCGGCATCTTTCTTTTCTACCCCGCTGGGAAACACCAAAGATGTGAATGATCTGGTGACGATGACCTGATAGTGACCATTGCTGTCAATGAGATCTTGTCCTTTCTGCCATGTGATAACTGGGTCTGGTTTGCCAACAAAAGGAATCTTGATATTAACTACTTCTCCACGCAGTGCAGGTATGGCCTCTTTGTCCTTCAAATTCTTTGGCAGGTGAATCTTCGCAGGAACTGAAAATGATAGAAACAAGAAGTCAGTCAGATTTCAGATTTATCACATTTATTTTGTGTGTTTATATCAATTTAGCTCATGCACGAATCAGGCATTTGATTTGTTGAACTTAGGTATGTGTCAGCTTACTTTCAACATCTAGTGAGACCGTTGCACAAATGGAACCTCCCTGGTTAGTGGCCCTGATCTGATACACAGTAGAATCTTCTTCATCAACCTCGGAAATGACCAGCTGATGATAACCTCCCTTGAATTCCTGAATCTTGATTTTCTTTCCATCAGAGTGGATCTCCTTTCCTCTTCTGAGCCATTTAATGACAGGCTTAGGTTGTCCTGTGATTTTACACACAAGTGTAGCATTGCTCTTGTACTTGACACTCATGTTCCTCAGCTCTTCCTTAAAGGCAGGAGCACGGATTTCAACGGCTGTGGCTGGACGGATGGCAATGGTCTCATCACTGTAGTCACTCTGTCCTCCAAGGTTCTCACACTTCACACGGAAGACGTACTCAACTCCCTCAATCAGGCATTTGACAGAAAACACTGTCTGTTTAATCTCATCTGTGGTCACAGGAGTCCAGTCACTCCATTCCTTCTTGTCTTTGTGTTTCATCTCAAGGCAATAGCTTTTGATCTTGGAACCTCCATCACTAATTGGTGGCTTCCAAGAAACCACGCAGGAGTCCTTGGTGATACCAGAAACAACTGGACACAGAGGTGGTGATGGTTTCTCTGTGGATAGCAACATAAAACTCAGAATTAATTGTCAGAACTATAGATGAGGCCTTAAGCATAAATTATGTGAAGTATATATTAATAAAGGGATGAAATACCCAGCTGGCTCTTGATTAGAATGGGTGAAGTGAGCGCCAGTGGTTCACTGTTACCATAACGATTCTGGGCATACACACGGAAGAAGTAGCCAGCACTGTCAATGAGGTTAGGAACACGGCAAGAAGTGCCATTAATAGATGATGACACCAGTTCCCAGTCTCCACCTTCCTTGTCCTCATGTTTTTCTACAATGTAGTTGGTGATCAGACAGCCACCATCATCTGCTGGAGGCTTCCAGCTGATGATAACAGAGTTCTTTAAGAGGGCATCCAACATAATTGGACCCTGAGGCCTGTCAGGTTTGTCTGTAAATAGATAGATGGACATATATGAGATAATCCTTTCACTGACATCACATTAATGTCACAATTATTGTGGTCACGGTAATAAATTGCGGTAGCATACCATAAATTTCAACATTGAACACTGTGTCTGCCCTTCCAAAGTGGTTATGCAGTCTGATTCTATATTTGCCTCCATGGACTCTACGTTGGACATTCTTGATGATCAAGTGAGTGTAGTGCTCAGTTGTCTCAATGGTGATGTCATCTGTGTTCTCCAGGGTCTTTGCTCCATGCAACCACATTATCTTTGGCTGAGGACGACCAATATAGACCACATGAATGCGCAGAGTTGTTCCTAGGCCAGTGTAGTATGTTTCCTTCAATGGATAATCAGGATGGAAGGATGGGGCAGCCTCCAACACAAGAATGCCTGAGGTCTCTGCTTCTCCAGCATCATTAATGGCTTTACAGGTATACTCTCCCTCATCCTCTTGTTGGTTGGTCATAATAGAGAGGGAATGGTTGCGCCCGTCAGAGCTCATCTGGTACTTGCGAGACTCAACAATCTCCTTCCCAGCATGATACCACTTGATGTCTGGAACAGGTCTACCAATAATCTGGCACTTCATTATAGCAGGTTGGCCAAGTTTAGCAGTAACTTCATCCATTTCCTTCCTTAGACTGGGTTTACATTCAACTGTATCATACAAAGAGGAATGTTACAGAATCACATCTGTTATAATCACTAAAGTCACACAGTGCAAGTGGATGAAATGTCTACACAATAATATTAAAACACATTTCAATGTACTTACCACTCAATTTAGTCTTGATGCATGTGGCAGTCCGACGAGGTCTACTTATTCCTGTTTCATTTTCAGCGAACACTCTGAACTCATATTCTGTGGCCTCAGCTAATCCAGCAATGATGAACTCCTTTTCCTTCAGTCTTTGCTTATTGCATTTCTTCCAGGTGCTCTCAGTGGATTTCCTGCATTCCACCCAATAGCCCAAGACCTCCTTTCCACCATCACATTCAGGAGCTTGCCAGCGGATATTGACCAAGTTGTTTGTTACATTCACTATATCAATCTCACCTGGCTGGCTTGGCTTGTCTGGAGAAAAGAAACAAGACATAATTTAATTACACCATGTCTCCCTTTATATTCAATTTTTGCTGATTTGGCAAGAATTCATGTCACATAATCCAACAGTCATTGAAATTACATCAATGGTTGTAAACATACTATTGACAGTTGTAGGGTGATTATATATCATAAAGATAGGAGACTCACCAAATGGATCCTTGCATGTGACTACATCAGACACTGGCCCGGCCTCACTCTCACCAATACTGTTAACAGCAAAAATACGGAAATGGTATTCTGAATCAGGTGTGAGTCCAGGCAAAGTGAACATTGTAGAGGTGATCTTGGTCTCATGTCGAGACCATACATCAGAAGATGCCATTTTGTACTCAACAAAATAGCCAGTGATAGCTGAACCACCATCATCCTTCGGTCTTGACCAAGCCAATGCTACAGAGCTCTTTGTAATATCCATAATCTCTGGTGGAGTGCTAGGAGGCTCTGGAGAACCTAATTTGAAGGAAAAAAAGTGCTATAATATGGACCTAAAATAATATTAATGTCCTCAAAGAATGTAAATTGCAAAGAAAAAACACTTACAGAGAGGAGTCTTGGGTACTACTGGCTGCTCTGATTTCAGAGAAGAGCTAACACCAAAGGAGTTTTCAGCCGTGATCTTGAAATGATATTCTGTTCCCTCCTTAAGGCCCTTGACAACTACTTGAGTGTCAGTAACTCTAGATTCTACAGTGTACCAAGCATTTCTGGTAGCCTCACGTCTTTCCAAAATGTAGCCCAGGATCTCTGAGCCTCCATCATCCAGTGGCACCATCCAAGACACTTTTACAGAGTTGGCATGGATGTCCTCAAAGACCAATGGTCCCTCTGGAGCGCTTGGACGGCCAATGACTTTCACCTTGATTTGGGCCTTTTGGTTGCCAACCCTATTTTCCAGCATGAGGTCATAGACACCAGAGTCACTTCTCTCTGCTCCTTTAATCACCAGTTCACTGACATCTTCATTAGAGACGATCATAGCATTGGCAGAGATTGCACCAGAATCTTTTGACCACTTGCAGGTCGGTTGAGGTTTGCCCCTGATAGGCACAGACAGTCTAACCACTCCTCCCTGGCGGACAGTGTACAGATCTTTGTATTTTGGCTCGAGGTCAAAATTGGGTGATTCTAAAGAAAGATAGTATTGGTGTTATTTTCTGAGAATTATAAAAACATGGATTTAATGTTGTGTACTTAGTGTGCCTTACCAAGCATCTCAGTCACAGTGACAGTTCCAGGTACTTCAGCTGGTTCTCCAGACCCACCGGCATTGCAAGCCATCACACGGAATTTGAATTCTTCTCCTTGTGGCATGTTGGTTAGGGTGTACTCACAGATTAGAGATGGTGTGGTGTTGCATTTGATCCAGGCAATCGTGCCCACCTTCTGCATCTCAATCAGGTAGCCATCCACCCTTGCATCACCTTCATCATCTGGAGGGCTCCAGGCCAATGACACAGAGGTCTTAGTGGTGTCTGTGATCCTTGGGTTTTGAGGACAGCCAGGTGGATCTGTGTAAGGAAAAAATACCAAAAAAACATTAATCTGCTGGCTATTGTATTGACTATTATCTGAAGGAAAATAATATTTTCTACAAAATTTCACACCAATAGGATCTGTGGCCACTGCTGGTTTTGATGGCAGACTTGGTTTGCTCAATCCTTTGGCGTTTAGAGCAATGATTCTGTGCTCATACTCCAGACCCTCAATCAGCTCCGTTGACCTGTATCTGGTCATTGTGATGGGGTTCTTGTTGGCACGCACCCATCTGTCAGACCTGACTTCTTTGCGTTCGACAATGTATCCAGAAACCTCTAGGCCACCATCTTCTTCCGGAGGATTCCAGGCTACAGTCATGCCATCACGTGAGACATCGAAGACAGTGGGACGGCCAGGAGGTCCAGGAACATCTGTGGAAAAGGGAGTATGTTATTCTTCCTCTTTTCACATATTCTCTCTGTCTCTCTTATTACAAGCCTGATCTTTAAATAAGTCTTACTGGTCAAACTCTTGCAGGTGACTATCTCAGACTGTAGGAACTCTCCAGTGCCATAGCGATTAATGGCTGCCGCACGGAAGACATACTCATTTCCTTCAATAAGGTTTTCGAACTTGAAGATTGGTCGGCTAACAGATTCACAGACAGTTACCCAACCAGGTCTGTGAGCATCACGCTGTTCAACCACATAACCACTAATGGGAGCTCCTCCATCCCTAATTGGAGGATTCCAGCTGCAGGTAACAGTGGTGGCATCAATCTCATCAAACTTGAGGGGTCCATTGGGTTCATCAGGTTTAGCTGTTAAGAGATTTTGTATAATTATTAATTACAATCAACATACATTCACGAGTATATTTTTATTCTTTTTACTGTAGGTGTCATTAATTAGTCCTTCAATTTTGTTCTGCTGTATCCTATATTAATTTAAATGTTTTTATTCTGCTGTGTCCTATATTAATTTAAATGTTTTATCTTGGCTACTACTTTCCCTTGAGAGGTCATGGAGAGGGTGCTGGAGCCTATCCGAGCTGCATATTGGTGAAGGCAGGGTACATCCCTGAGCTGCCACCTTATCGCAGGACCCCCTGAACATTTAAGGTGGGGGGTGTTTGGTACCCTGCTCAAGGGTACCTTAGCACTGCTCTGAAGATGTACTGGCTCAAGGGTACCTTAGCACTGCTCTGAAGATGTACTGGCACCACTGTGCTACAGTTGGGTCACTGTAATAGTTTCAGCTGATCTGCTCTTATTATTATTACTATCATTATTATTATTATTATTATTATCTTCTTCTTTCCCTTGCAGAGTTATGGGGAGGAAGGACTGGAGCCTATCCCAGCTGCCTTTGGGCAAGAGGCAAGGTCCACTCTGGATAAGTTGCCAAATCATTAGAGGGCCAATATAGTAAGATAACTGACATAGTAAGAACTCTGACATTCACACTGAAGGACAATATGAATTAGCTATGTTTGTACTGTGGGAGTACGCCCACAGACACACCCTTGACCTCTAGCAGATTTGAACCTGGAACCGTCTTGCACCACATGCTGCCATGCAAGTATTGAACATAAATAACTAAACAAAAATTGTACTTACAGAGGATGATGACCTTGATAACTTCAGAGATAAGACCAACAGCATTCTTAACCTCCAGGGTGTAATCACCAGTGTCATCAATGTTTGTGTTACATATAACCAGTCTGGAGAACTTGCCAGTGCTCTTGAGCTGGACACGGTCTGTGATTTTTATTTTGTTTTCTCTAAAGTACCATGAGCAGACTGGTGGAGGCCTACCAATAATGGGCAGGTCCAGCTCAAGTGTCTTGCCAGCCAAGACATTGATAACCTTCTGAGGTATGGTGGAGAAGTCCACCTCTGGCATGACTGCAAAGGAAAAACATTTAAAATAAAATGTTATTTGACATTGGTTTTGGAGCAAAAAGCAATGACAGCAATGAAATGAAAGTTGTGACAGTTGAAAAGTTACCTCTCTGTTCCTGTACAGTAACAGCTGTAACAAGCTCTTTGGGCTCACTGGCTCCTCTGCTGTTGACTGCTCTGATTCTAAATAAGTATTGTTCACTCTCATTCAGCTTTTCAATGGTGTGCTCAAAATCTGTGGTCTTGAGCGTGGCCACTTTCATCCACTTGTCGGTACCGAATTTGCAAGCTTCAATGACATAGCCTGTCAATCTGCTCCCACCATCGTGTTCGGGCTTTTCCCAGCCCAGTGTGACACTGCTCTTAGTGATGTCATTCACCTCCAGCTTGTGTGGTGGTAGGGGCACCTCACAAACAAGAATGACATCGGGTGTTTCCCGAGGCTCACCAATACCATAGATGTTTTCAGGAAGAACACGGAAATAGTACAGCATGCCCTCCATCAGGCCATCAATCTTGAAAGTGGTCTTACTACACTTGGAGGTAACAGTCTTGTAGGCTCTCATGGAAGCTTCACGTCGCTCGATAATGTAGTTGTTAACTGGAGCGCCACCATCAATTTCTGGAGCTTCCCAAGAAATTGTAACAGACTCCTTGGTCAACTCTTTGATCTTTATTGGTGTGGTTGGTCCAGGTGTATCTAATAAAATAACATAACATAACATAAATGGTGTTAGATGTACCAAATCCACCAGATAAAGAAACTAGAAAACCAAAAATACACAGTTCCACACCCCTAACTGTGATGCAGATTTTATAAAATCTACGCCTCATTTTATCTGAATTTTACTGTAGAATAACTGTACATCATCAGTAACGTACCATAGACCTTAACCAAAATGTTGACTTCTTGTTTTCCAGCTGAGTTCTCAGCCACCAATGTGTATTTGCCAGCATCATAGCGGTGGACTTTGTCAATGATGAGGGTAGTTGATTTGTTGGTAACCTCAATAAATCCTCTGTTGTGTAGGTCAGTTCCTGGTTTAGTCCAAGTAACGGCAGGAACGGGTCGACCAGTAACTTTAACACACAGACGGAGGGAGCCACCAGCACGGAGACAGATGGTCTTCTTCAGGTCATCAGGGAGCTCAAAGTCAGGGGTTTCTATAAGGAAATGTATTTTACAGCTTACAAGATGAATTGATCTTTGACCGCTGGATCCATTATAACCCTAACCCTATTTTGAATATTGACAACATTTTTACAATGTCATATGTGTTACACAAAACTAATTCAAAAATAACACAATGAAGCTCAGAAGTCAGACTTTCAGCTTAAACTTCAAATTTTGGACTTTAAAATTGTGCTTTAGTGTTCTGCCAATTTTTCTTTTTATCATTAATTGTGATGGCATATAATCTGCTTGTGACTACCTAGAGTTGGAGTCATGACATAACATCAAGACAAAAAAACTAATTTTGCATTTTTTTTAGATTTCAATAAGGGTTAGGGCTCAGCATTTCAATACGAAATAATTCTGAACATTTTAATATCTAACAGTGGTTGGCCAGAATTGCTGTAGTATAGTGTTTCGTGTAGTAAAAAATAACATGTCCATTGATTGCTGCTACACATTAAATTACAATTGAAAATAGTAACAATTTATGTCTTACCAATCCTCTCCACTGGTTCAGTTGCAGCGCAGGGTTCACTGAAGTCTCCTGTACCGTTGATATTAACACCAGCCACTCTAAAGTAATACTTTGTGGCTGCAGAAAGTCCAGTAACCACATACTCAGTACCACGCAAGGTCTTATCATGGGCCTTTTTCCATTCTGTGTCCCCAGCTTCTTGCATTTCAAGAATGTAACCAATCACTTCAGCACCCCCCTCCTCCACAGGGCGGGACCAGGCCAGACTGATGCTGTCAGCATGAGTGTCAGTAATGCGAGGTATGGATGGAGCAGATGGGGTACCTGAGAGTATTCAGAAAATATTAATTGATTTGTTACAAGAGCCAAGATGACAGGGTGAATGGAAAACATTAAAAAATTTTCAGTGACATTAGTGTTTGACTATGAGACTTACATGTTGGTACTCTGCACACTACGTATAGAGATACTTCACTGGCTTCACTCTCACCAGCCTTATTGATGGCTGTCACTCTGAATTGGTAAATATTGCCTTCGGTCAAACCAGACACCTTCAGTGTGGTGTCTAGATAAGCCCCATCCCTGTTGACTTTGACCCAGCGGGCACTCTTTTTCTCACGCCTCTCCACCAGGTAGTGCATCAACGGGCTGCCACCATCACTCTCTGGTTTCAGCCACTGTATAGTTGCAAAGTCTTTTCCTGAAGCCAGAATTTCTGCAGGACCTGGAGGACTTGGTACCGCTGCAGGAATGATTGCAGTGTTAGTGCTGATGAGTCATTTCTAATAATTTGCTAGCCAGGTTTACTGATAGTTTTATTATATTATAACTGCTCAGAAACATAAGACAATAGTTTCCTTGTCTTTACTTTGAGCATAGCATATTAATGAAAGTACAAAATGCGCAAAACCAGTATATTTTAACATGTGGCTGGCTACTTACTGAATGTGTTTCTTGCAATCATCGGTTCTGACTGGAGGTGAACTCCAGGTCCATACTTGTTGACTCCCCGGACTCTGAATAGGTATTCTGTATTTTTGAACAGTCGGCTGATGTTGCAGGTCAGCTTCTTGCACTCTGCATGCACAATGACCCAGTTGAGCCTGTTAGTGTCACGTCTCTCTACGATATAATGAGAAACCTCATCTCCACCATCCTCAACAGGAGACTTCCAGCTCAGTGTGCAGGATTCTTCAGTGATTTTGCTAATTGTAATGCTGCCTTCGCACACTCCAGGTGTATCTGGAAATTTTAAATGCAAGCTCTTAGAGTAGGATTTAAAGTCCATTTTAAGTCATGATATATGTGTATTCACATTATGTATTGATGAGTGATTCTTCACTTACCAAGCACTTTAACATTGACCTCTGCAGTCTTTGTTCCACTTACATTCCTGACAGTTAGAATGTATTTTCCTGTGTCATCTCTGTCACAGAACTTGATAACAGCCATGGCTCTGGTTGGACTATACTGCAAATGGTACTTTTCACACAACTCAAGCTCTCTGTTGCCCTTAGACCAGGAGGCCTTAGGTTCTGGCCTGCCACCCACTGCAGCATCAAGAACCAGATCTGAACCAGCTCTTACCATCACAGTTTCAGACAAGAGTTTGCTCTCCAGCTGGGCCTTTGGAGGTTCTGTTGGTGGAAAATTATTGAATTATACATTGAATGTATTACAGTTAGATATTAAAGTTGTTGAATATTAATCACTCTATGTTAATAAATTATGATTAGTTGGAGCTGCACTGCTTACCAAAGTCAGTCTTGCACTGCACAGAACCAGTTGATTCTGAGGGTATGCTAAACACCTGGTTAGCATTCTTTGCAATTACTCTGAACTCATAGGGCTCACCTTCGCCCAAAGCTGTGACAGTGTAGAAAGTGTCTGTGACGTTGGTGTAGTTACACTTGAGCCAGCGACCCTCACCAGTCAAAGTGTAAGGTTTGCGCTCTATGATATAACCCACAATGGGACTACCACCGTCATTCAGTGGACCAGACCACTTAAGGGATACAGTGGTCCTTGTAACATTTGTGACTTCTGGTTTACTTGGTGGATCTAAAAAAACCAATAATTTAATCAGACATTTTCAATTGCTGTACGAGGTATACTAAAATTTTATCTCAAACTGCTTCATGCTCACCGACTGGATTTTGAGCAACTGCTCCCTTTGAAGCCTCACTGGCTTTGCTCAGTCCAGCACTGTTCATGGCATACACCCTGAACTGGTACTCCAGACCCTCGACCAGGCCCTCTGCCCTGTAATTGCACTCGAAACAAGGGATCTTGTTCTCTCTCACCCATAGTATATTGTTGCGTTCTTTCTTCTCAATCCAATAACCTGTCACCTTGCTTCCACCATCATGATATGGCTCCTCCCATTTCAGAGTCATTGCGTTTGCAGTGATATTGAACAACGAAGGCCTTGTTGGTGGTCCAGGTGGTGCTGCAATTAAAATTAGTGTTATAGTATAACTATACAACATTTTAGATACATTTAAAGATCAGATTAAAGTTCATGTTCAAAACTGAAAAATGTAACAATAAAGAAAATTGGTTAAATTCATGTGAAGGTACTTACTGAAAGGGTGCTCTGCCACAATAGTTTCAGATTCAGTGGCCTTGCTGACACCAAAGCTGTTCTCAGCAGATATCCTAAAGGTGTACTGCATATACTTGGTCAAATGACTAACAAACAAAGAAGTGCGTTTAACACTTGAGTTGATCAGCTGCCAGGCAGTGGAGCCTGACTCACGCTTCTCCACAATGTAGTTTGTGATGTCAGTGCCACCGTCATCCTCTGGGGGGTGCCAGTTGAGAATACATGACTCAGCAGTGATGGACGAGATTTCAATAGGGCCAGTGGGAGGATTGGGTTTACCAATGATGTTCACATCAACGACAAAGGTCTTGGTACCTGCTGCATTCTCCAGAATCAGATAGTATTTACCACTGTCTCCTCTCATCGCTTCCTTTACTGAGATGCTGGTCCTGTCCTGAGCTACTTTGATAGAGACCCGATCAGTGTTTTTCAGTCTCATCTCCTCCAGCTTCCAAGTGATCTTCGGAGCTGGTCTGCCACTGATCGGAACATCGATAGTGAAGGTACTGCCAGACCTGCTTGTGATGAGCTGACTGGCAATCTCGCTGAGGTCAGCAGTAGGTTCAATGTGAGGCTCCTTAACCAGCACAGGAGCTAGAGTCTCCTGGGGATTGCTGAGGCCAGATTCATTCTTTGCCATCACACGGAAGTCATACTCATGACCTTTGTTTAGCTTTTCAACCACATAAAAAAGGTTTTTGGTGTTGCCCATGACTACCCATTTGTCAGTGCCTTTTGCTTTAGCCTCAATGATATAGCACTTAATGCGGCTACCTCCATCATGTTCTGGTTTGGTCCACCCCAACAACACAGAGGAGTCAGTGGTGTCCAGGATATCCAATCTCTTTGGGACTGCTGGCTCTGCTGTGGCAATGACAGACTCTGGAACTTCAAATGCTTCCCCCACACCATGCTGGTTCTCAGCAGAGACTCTAAAGAAATATGGCACACCCTCCAGGAGGTCCTTGATCTTCAGGATGGTCTGCGTGCATTTGGCACCAGACTGCTGCCAAGTGCGGCGGCTAGCCTCGCGTCTCTCCACAATGTAGTGATGAATTCTTGCACCACCATCATTTAAAGGAGGCTCCCAGGTAAGTGTGACTGTGCCACGCGACACCTCCTTGAAAACAACTGTCTGAGGAGGACCAGGAGTGTCCATCACCTTCACATTGAATGTAATAGCTTTGCTGCCACTAGTATTCTCCAGGTTGACAGTGTATTTGCCTGTATCATTTCTTGAACAATTTTCAATACTTAAAGAACTGTAGCCATCTGCTGTTGTGATCTCTGACATGGCACCCAGCTCACCCTCTTCTTTCACCCAGGTGGCAGTGGGAATGGGTTTCCCTCTAAAGTGGATGTCAAGGCAAACTGAACCTCCAGCCTTGACAATGTGTGTCTGCTTGAAGGAGGCATCGATATCCACTTGTGGTGGTGTTAGCCTATCCACAGCCTGGGCAGGTTCTGCAGTTTCTGTGTCCTCACCTCTGCCCACATGATTGACAGCTGCAACACGGAACTTGTACTCAGCGCCTGTCTCAAGACCAGTTACCATGTAATTGGTTTCTGCCACCAGCTGCTCAGTTATTCTCTTCCATTCAGTTTCTTCTCCCTTCACCATCTCAATGATGTAGCCCAGGATTTCCAAGCCTCCATCATCTACAGGCTTGGTCCATTCCAGGGTGATCGAGTTGTTGGTTGAGTCCGATACACATATCACAGATGGAGCACAAGGAATATCTTTTGGTTCTGCAGCTTTGATAGGCAGAGAGATATTACTAGCTGCACCAACACCAGCGTCATTTACTGCCATTACACGGAACTCATATTCCATATCCTCTGTCAAGTGGAGGACCTTGTGAGTGCATTCTGCAATGGGCTTCTTGCTGGTCACTTTGTAGAAACGGACAGTCTTCTTTTCTCGTTTTTCCAAGATGTAATATTGGATGAGATTTCCACCATCAGATGTTGGAGGAGTCCAGGATAGGGTGATACTCTCTGCTGTTACTTCAATTGCCTCAGGAGTTCCTGGGCTATCTGGAATGGCTGGTGGAAGCAATTTTGATAAATTAGCCACATATGAGCAATATGAATGAACATATGAAAGGCACTATTTACTGAATGAAAACCTTCAATAAAATTTGACCTACTATATTGCAGTTGAGCAATGACTGGGGTTGATTCCAAAGCTCTGCTGACTCCAAACTTGTTGACAGCTGATACCCTGAACTGGTATTCATTTGTTTTCATGAGTTTAGTTGCATTGAAACTGCACTGCTTACACTCATCAGATACCAAAGCCCAAGATATCTTGGAGGTCTCACGCTTCTCAAGGATGTAATGTGATATTTCTGAGCAACCATCGTTTTCTGGTGGGTTCCAAGACACAGTGCATTTGCCTTCTGAAATATTGCTGAAAGTGATGGGTCCAACTGGCTCTCCAGGTGTGTCTTTCCAAACAGAGAGAAGATCATTAATGAATGCAGTGACATAAACTATTCTCTCCTGATGTAAATTAAGTTAAAATGCATACCTTGGACTTGAACAAGGATGTTCTCCTTCTTGCATCCAGAACTATTTGTGGCTTCCACAGTGTAGAGACCACTGTATGTACGATCTGCATCCCTGACAAACAATGTGCTGGATCCAGCTACGTTGATTATATCCAGTAGCTTTTTAGTAATCTCCACACCATTTTTGTACCAGACAACCTTGGGAACAGGACGACCAGTGATGGTCACCTTAAGCCTTATGTTGTCTCCTGCTTTGACTGTCAAACCCTCGAAGTACTCTGGCCCAAACTCAATATTTGGAGAAGCTGGATTAAAAACCAAAAACAAGTAATTGTTAGCGTACAGTGTGTAGTTCTATTAACTTTAGAATAAAAGAGACAGTCACTGATATTGTGAGTGGTATTTGTGCAGCAATGTTCAAGGAGAGTGAGTTTTCAATTGTGATATTTAGGCCAATTTTTACTATATAATATCAATGTATTATAGAGTTGGTTGGCCATTGTTGGAATGTTGGCCATTCTTACACTTGGGTCTTTAAATGTTTTGGTTTTTTTTGTTTTGTTTTTTAACTCTTGCTATCATACCATTACTCACCATTCTCACTTCTGACAACAATCAAGCCAGAGGAGTTGGAGGGAGGACTGACAACACCAATGGCATTCCTGGCAATCACTCTAAACTCGTAGCGTTCATTTGTTGCCAATCCAGTGATGGTATATTGACAGTCGTGTACATCAGTCAAGTTGGCTTTGAACCAGCGACCCTTTCCTTGGCGTTTCTCTATATTGTAACCAGTTATTTTACTACCACCATCACGTTTGGGTGCATCCCATTTCAGTGTGACAGAGTCACTGGTCACATCTATGTAATCAGGTTGACCAGGGGGATCTGAAAGATAAAAGTTCATCAATTTTTAATGGAAAGCATTAACCATGTGGTCTAATTGTTGTTGCAAAGTTTTAGAGTAGGAAATGTCTTATTAATCCTTGTGTTCATGCAGTAAATAATGTCACCATGTGACCCACCACTTACCAACAGGACTGACAGCCATGGTTGGTTTGCTCTCATCACTCATTCGACTGAAGCCAGCATCATTCTGAGCATACACTCTGAATGAGTACACAAGACCTTCAATGAGTCCCAATATTCTGTATTCTGTCTCTTTGATTAACACAGTGTTCACTTTTTGCCACATTATACTGTTCATTTCTTTTTTCTCCACATGAAAGCCCTGGATGGAGCAGCCTCCATCATATATTGGCTTCTCCCACTGGATAGTCATTCCATCACTGGTCACATTGTACACAACAGGCTTGCCAGGTGGGCCAGGAGGTCTGAACTGATGTTTTGCAATGACCATCTGTGAGATCAGTGGTTCACTGACACCATATCTGTTCTCAGCACATACTCTGAACTGGTACTGGACACCTTTGATCAGATTTAAGACCTTGAACTGAGTGTCCTCTACATGAGAGCAGGCCATCTTCCAGTCAGACTGAGAGGTGTCACGCTTTTCTACAGTAAAGCAGGTGATATCTCCACCACCATCATCATTAGGTTCATCCCATGAGATCATGATGCTGTCAGCTCTTACTTCATCCAAGCGAATAGGTCCGACAGGCTTTGATGGGGGTCCGAGTGTTATGACATGGATGTGGAATGATCTCCTGTTGACCTTATTGTCAAGTGTCAAAGTATATTTCCCCTCATTCTCCTTCCTTACATTTTTAATCATTAGCGTTGCTTTGTTTTCTGTCTTTTTGAAGCGGACCTGGTCACTCTCTTTCAGAGGAAGATTGTCTTTCAACCACAGAATAGAAGGCCTGGGTTTGCCTTTATATGGCAGTTCAATGTGTACATTGTGACCCAAGCGAACACTTAATGCGCCATCAGGGAACTCTGAAAGATTTGCCTCAGGTGTTATGATGTAATCAACCACCTTAATAGGTCCGGTTTCCACAAATTCACCCTGTCCCTTTTCATTCCTGGCAGCAACTCTAAAAAACACCTCTGAGTGCTCCTTGAGTTTCTTGACCTCAAGCTCACATTGCCTACTGGTTCCTCCCAATGACCAGTCCTCATCCTTGAGTTTTTTCTCAATTATGTAGTCTGAGATGATGCTGCCTCCATCATAACTGGGCTTCAGCCACTGCAGAGTGACAGACGTCTTGGATGAATCCTTCATAGAAATTTCCTTGACTGGTCCTGGAGTCTCTGTAGCCTTCACGGGCTCAAGTATTTCACAAGCATCACCAATACCATTTTCATTCTCTGCTAGCACACGGAAGAAGAAAGATGTCTTTTCTGAGAGATCTTCGATAGTGTAGGTTGTGCTTATACATTTGCTTGTTACTGCTGAGTAGGATCTCTTAGAGGAGTCCCTCTTCTCAACAATGTAGTTAGTAATTTCAGCACCACCATCAAGAAGTGGAGGTTCCCAAGAAAGGGTAACTTTTCCACGGGACACATCCTTTATGACCAGGTTCTTGCACTGAGCCGGGGTGTCCAGGACCTTTACAGACAAGGTCAATGTCTTGGGCTCTCCCACACCATTTTCAATCTTTACAGTGTATTTTCCAGTGTCAAGTCTGGTCACCTCACGCATGACAAGGACTGTGATGGTGTCTGAATGGTGAAACTCATATTTAGGGTCATGATCTATGCATTCTTCTCCCTTATACCAGGAAACAGTAGGACAGGGTCTGCCCTTCAGAGGAACGGAGAGCTCCACATCATTTCCAGCCTTTACAATGTAGTGAGTTCTCATTGCCACATCTGAGTCAATCTGAGCCTCCTCTGTAACATTTCAAGAACATAAAAGTTATTTCACACAATGGATAAAACAAGCTGAGATAAGAATAAATAAATTAAATTTACTTTACATATAAATATTAGAAATTAATACCTAGAATATCTTTAGCCTGCACAGACTCAGTCATCTCCAGGGGCTCTCCACGACCAGCAGAGTTAACTGCTGAGACTCTGAAGAAGTAATTGACATCTGGTTTTAAGTCATGAACTGTATACTCTGTTGTCTTGACCTCTCCCTTGGAAGTAATGAGGGCCCATTCCGGCTCTCCCTCAACAAGCTTCTCCACCATGTAGCTGGTAACCTCGCTACCTCCATCCCATTCTGGCTTGGACCAGCTCAAGGTAATGGATGTCTTGGTTGAATCCACCACCTTCAGCTTACAGGGCTCATCAGGTGGATCTGTCAGTAAATAGCAGTGTTAGGTGCAAATGTAAATTTAAATCACATTGTGTCTAAACTACTCACAATGTTTCAAATTCTAAATGTTAAACTATTTACCAACTGGATCAGCAGCCTTGTAGTGGTCTGATGCTTCAGAGAATGGACCTTCTCCAGCTTTATTTATGGCGCAAACACGATATTGGTATTCATTTCCTTCTATCAGATGGTAAACAGTTTGTTTGGTGACAGTAATAGGATCTTTGTAAACTCTGATCCAACGCAAGCTCTTCTTGTCACGTCTCTCCAAGTAGTAGCCAGTAACAATGCTTCCGCCATCGACTACTGGTTTGTCCCATTCTACCACCATGGTGGACTTAGTGAAGGAGTTTACTTCAGGAGTATGAGGCTGTCCTGGTGTTACTGTGGACATTTTTAGAAAATACATTAAGCAAACATAAACCACCACACCTAAAATGGTGTTTTAGGTGTGTTAATATCTTATGCACAATAATAAAGTTCCAGCCCAAAACATACCAAAGCTGTTCTTAGCAATAACAGGCTCAGACTCCAGTGGCTCTCCAACTCCAAACTTATTGACAGCCATCACACGGAACACATATTCATTTCCAGCCACCAGCTTGCCCACAGAGACATATGTTTTCTCTTGCATGTCCGAAACTGTTGACCAGACCACTCTGCTTGTTTCACGCCTCTCAACTACATAGTGGGTCACCTTAGCACCTCCTTGGTCAGACTCTGGCACAGGATTCCAACTAAAGATAATTTTTTCTGCTGAGATGGAATTGAAGTTAATGGTACCAGCTGGAGGCCCAGGTTTGTCTAGGAGAAAGGCAAAAAATATTAAATACTCACCCTATGGAAGAATATCTCATTCCAAAATAAATCTTTTGTGTGTGATATGAGTGTGACGATGTAAATATGTTATTTATGAAGAGATGACATAATCATGTTTAAGTACCAAGAATTTCAATCTTGATTGTTGCAGATGTTGAGCCCAGAACATTCCTGATCTTGATTTCATATGAGCCTGTGTGATGGCGAGCGGCATCTTTTATCAGAACTGCAGAAGTTTCTGTTGTACTTTCAACAGATATTGTAGAAGTTGCAACCAACTCTTTTCCATCCTTGAGCCACTCTATCACAGGTAAAGGCTTGGCAATGATTCCAACTTTAAGCTTAACTGAAGCTCCAGACTTGTACTGAACCACATCTAGATACTCTGGTGGAAGGTCAATGGCAGGGGTACCTGGTGGCCAGATTGTATTGACTTCAGTAACAAACAATCATTGATTACAAAACCCTCCCCCAAAAACAAAAATAGAAAATTCTCACCACAAGCATCAATGCAGGTGACAGGGCCTGCAATTAGTGAAGGATTGCTTGTTGAACCAACTGCATTCTTTGCAAACACTCGGAACTCATAAGACTCATCCTGGCTCAGTCCAGATACTGTGAACCCAAGCTCAATGATGTTGGTGAAATTGGCCTTGACCCATCTGCCACTGGGTGCTTCCCTTCTTTCCACACTATAGCCAGTTATCTTGCTGCCACCATCATATGGAGGCCTCTGCCAGGCCAGAGTGACCGAGTTTTTGCTGACCTCAGTGACATGTACATTCGCTGGGGGCTCTAAAATGAAAAAATGACACACTTTTAATGAGATAATGTTAGTTGTTTGCAGTATGAATTGAAATTATTTTGCTTGTGGGTTACTGCAAAAAAAGTAGTAAAGAAACACCACTTACCGCAGGCATCAATGGCAAGGACTTCTTCAGAGGTCTTGCTCATTTTTCCAATGCCAGCAGCATTTTCAGCTGTCGCTTTGAATTCATAGATGAGTCCTGGGCATATGTTTGTAACTCTCCACTGGTTTCCTGAAATTGGTGTCTTATTGACCTTCTGCCAAATTAAGCTGCTCCTCTCTTTCATGTGAAGGTGATATCCGATGACTGGATTTCCACCATCATTGACTGGTTCATTCCAACACACTGTTAGGCTTTCTCTAGACACAAAGCCAAGCCATGGTGTTGATGGAGGTCCAGGGATGGCTGTAGAATAGAAAGAATTTGATCACATCAACCCAAGAGCAACAAATTGCTATTATCTTTTGTAACTCAATTGACTTACTGTATGGGAGCTTTATCATAACAGGCTTGCTGTCAATGTGGTCACTGACACCATAACGATTCTGAGCCTTGATTCTGAACTGGTACTCTTCTCCCTTTGTCAGCTTGGTCACTTTGATTGCACTTCTGGCAATGCTAGTTGCCACCTCTGTCCATGTAGGAGTGCTAGTTTCACGTTTTAGAACAATGTAATTGGTCACAGGGCTGCCACCATCATACCCTGGAGGAGCCCACTTCAGACATGCTGTGGTCTCACCAACCTCTCCAATTTCAACTGGACCCACAGGTGGGCCAGGTCTGTCCAGCACGAGGACAATAATGAAGGTCTTAGTGGTACCTCCAGCATTTGAAGCGGTGATTTCATACTTGCCAGCATCACTTGAAATACTTTCATTTAAAGTGACTATTAAACTGTCTGGTGTTACTTCTGTTAACAGTCTCTTGGATCCTTTGATGACAATATTGTTCTTCGACAGGGACACCTTGGGCATGGGTCTACCTCTGAGAGGAATCTCAAAGGTTAGGTTGGATCCACCTCTCACATATACAGTATTCTTGGGGTAGTTCTTCAGGTCAAATTCTGGAGCATCTGTTGTCAAAAACATGAGACAATTAGTCTGGGGGCCAGTGATATTTTTCTGATTCTGACACAATCAAATGTAAATAACTTTAAAACTGTTTAATAAGAGAATAGATTTATTAAAATGTCCATTTCAGTTACATGATCTGCATTTATTAAATTACAAATTGTGCTTAGTTTAATGTTTAAGAAAATGTAGTAAAGTCATTGACAATACCTTGTATTTCTTTGACAATTACAGGTACAATCATCTCTTTTGGTTCACTGAGCCCAGCATGGTTCTCTGCTTGGACCCTAAAGAAGTATTCGCCACCTTCCCTCAAATTCTTGATGGTGTGGGTCATTGTCTTTACAGTGGCACATTTAACCCACTTTGTTTGTCCTTTTTCAAGGGCCTCAATGAAGTAACCAGTGACTCTGCTACCACCATCATATTCAGGTCTTGTCCATGCAATTGTAATGCTGTCCTTAGTAACATTTGAAACACCAAGTTTCATGGGTGGAGTTGGTACCTCTGTGTCATAGATAAACAAAACATTTATAAATTAAACCATCATTTATTCTAATTGTACACATCAGTAAAAACAAAATACAGTTTGCATCTAACCAGATGTGAATCTAAATTAATATCATGAAATGGAAGCATATCATATAAATATGGAAAAATATACAACATGTACATTAGGGTTAGGGTTAGTGCACAGTAGTGCAACAGCAACGCCCAGTGTGGGGCTTTTGATCCACATTTAGTTACTAAACTTGGCAAACTGAAGATGCTAATATACAGTATATAAAGAGTATACAGTAAAATCAATTGTTTACCTGTGATCTTTGTTCCAGCCTTAGCTTCCTGAGGGATGCCCAATCCATACTCATTTTCTCCAATAACTCTGAAGTAATAAATGGCTCCCTCCTGTAAGTCTTCAACCTTATAGGTCAATGCATGGCAGTTACTAGTCACAGAAACCCAGGCCTTTTTACTTGCCTCATGCTTCTCAATGTGATAGGCTTTAACTGTGTCACCACCATCATTCTCTGGAGCTTCCCAAGTTAGTGTTGCTGAATCTCTGGTCACTGCTGAAACTTTAACATTGACAGGAGGTCCTGGAGTGTCAAGAACCTTGACTGTCAAGGGCAAGGTTGCTTTTCCCAAAGCTGATTCAAGTGTAACGCAATATTCTCCAGAGTCATTTCTACTTGATTTTTCAATTGTAAGTGAAGTACTGGATTCTGTAGTTTCGATGGTTCCTCTGACCTTCAGGTCAACACCCTCCTTGTCCCATGTCACAGATGGCACAGGTTTTCCTTTGAAAGGTACATTGAGAGTAAATGCTGTACCATGCTTAACAATAAGCACTTTACGCATTTCAATGCCAACATCAAAGGACGGCTCCACTGTTCTCTCCACTGCAGCAGCAGCATCTGAATATGGACTGCGCACACTGCTGCCAACTTTGTTTATTGCTTTGACACAGAATTCATATTCTAGATCTGTCTGTAGCCCAATGATTGTAAATTCCAAGCTCTTAGTAAGAGGGATAGCCTCCACCCATCTTGCAAGCTCTTCAGGTGATTCAGGTACCTCTTCCTCATCTTCATCAGACTCATAATCCTCCTCTTCCAGAACCTCTGGCTCTGGTCTCATAATGTATTCTCTGTATTCTACGCTGTATCCAAGAATAGGAGCACCACCATCATCTGCGGATGATTTCCAAACAATAGATACACTGTTTTTGGTTGAATTTACGATCTTTGGTTTTGGTGGGCGTGAAGGAACAACCACAGGATCTACTGCCCTGAATGCTGCTGATGGCTCACTTGAAGCACTCAGACCAGCTGCATTTTCAGCATAAACTCTAAAGTCATATTCACAACCTTTGCGCAGTTTGTTTGCTGTTATGCTACATTCAGTAACTGGGTGTCTGTTTACACGAATCCACCGCATAGCTGTCTTTTCACGGCGTTCAATTACATATCCAGTGATAGGGCTACCTCCATCATTGGCTGGCTTACACCAGGTAAGTGTCATACAATCTCCAGTTATGGCAGTGACATCAACACTTGATGGGGCAGTGGAAACAGTGTATGGATCTGCAATCTTGACAGCATCACTCTCCAGTGTCTCTCCAAGTCCATGTTTGTTAACCGCCAAAACTCTAAAGGTATATTCATTTCCTTTCAGAAGTCCTGTGACTGTGAAGTATGTTTTGGTGACATCTCCCTTCACTAATGTCCATGCCAATCGACTTGTCTCACGCTTCTCTACAACATAATGTGTAATGTCAGCTCCACCAGTCTCCTGCGGGGGCCCCCATGATAGAGTGCATTCATCAGCTTTGAGACCTGTGATCTGCAGAGGTCCCATTGAGGGTCCCGGCTTATCTAAAATCACACAGTTTACTGGCATGGTGACTGTTCCGACAATATTCTGCAAAGTGAGCATATATTGTCCAGAATCCCTTCTGATACAATCTTTCACAACGAGACAAGTGTTGGTCTCTGTTGAAATTATCTGAATTCTGGCTCTCTGTTCAACTTCTTTACCATCTTTGGACCAAGAAATCACAGGAGCAGGACGTCCTGCAAAGTCAGCGTTAATCTTCAGAGTTTTGCCGGATTTCACAAACAGTGTCTCTCTGAACTTGACATCCATCATGATTCGTGGTGGCTCTACATCATCCTTGACAGTAATGGGGCCAGTGTTATCTGATGGTTCACTGAACAGTCCAGCTGCATTCTTGGCAATAACACGGAAGTCATACTGGCTGTTCTCTGTTAAACCTGTCACATCATAATGAGTCTCAGCCACATTGGTGAAGTTGCACCTTGTCCAACGTCCCTCAGGAAGATCCCTGCGTTCAATTATGTAGCCAGAAACCTTGGCTCCACCATCATACTCTGGCTTATTCCATGACAAGGACACAGATGTTCCACTAACGGCAGTGACCACTGGTGTGCCTGGAGGATCACATGGATCCCTTGCGAGTACACCTTCACATGCCTTGCTACATTTGCCAATTCCAGCAATATTTTCAGCATAGACACGATATTCATAAATCATACCCTCTTCAACGCCATTGACTTTGTATTCTGTATCTTTGATCATTCCTCTATTCATTTTTGTCCAAAGTATACTTGACCGCTCCTTTCTTTCAAGATGGTAGCCCAAAACAGGACTGCCCCCATCAGAGACTGGCTCATTCCAAGTCACTAACATGTAAGATTTGGTGGCCAACTTCACGATGGGTGTGGAAGGAGGTCCAGGTTGTTTGAAGTTATACTGAGCAGTGATTCCAGGAGAATCCAGGTATGTACTCTTTCCGTAGCGATTGACAGCATAAATGCGGAATTGATACTCTGCTCCATGAGTTAGCCTACCAGCTTTGAAGGATGTCCTCGCAACATTACTTGCAATCATTTGCCATTCCTGAGTGTTTGTGTCTCTTTTCTCAACAATGTAGTTACTAATACAGCACCCACCTTCATAATCTGGTGGAGACCAGGACAGTGTAATGGAGTCTGAGGTCACAGCATCAACTTTGATACCTTTAGGGGGACCTGGCTTGTCAAGGACTATGACTCCAATATTAGCTGTAGCAGCACCTGCTGTATTAGCCAGAGTAATCTCGTACTTGCCGACATGGTCTCGACTTGCTCCTTTGATGATAATTTTGGATGAGGTTGCAGTATTCAAGATGGTCACAGATGACGTTTGCTTCAAAGGAAGACCGTCCTTCTTCCAGGAAACAACAGGCTTTGGTCTGCCTCTTACTGGAACTTCCAGATTGAGGTCATCTCCAGCTTTTACACTGTACGTGTTAAACAATAAGTTAGTAGATGGCTCAATTGCAACATCTTTGGCAATCACAGGCAAACCAAGATCCTTTGGCTCACTCTTTCCCTTTTCATTTATTGCAACAACTCTGAATAAATAAGCTTCGTTAGGAGTCAGATTAAGAATAGTGGCCTCAGGTACCTTAACAGTAGATGCTGTGCCCCATTTTTCTCCACTTTTAGGTTTAAATTCTACATTATAGCACACTATTTTGCTTCCACCATCATGAGGAGGTTTTTCCCAAGCTAGTGATACACTATTCTTTGTCAGATCAACAAGGGTTACCTTGCTGGGTGGCATTGGTACCTCAGATATTTTGACTTCTTTGGTTTCCACCGTTTGTCCTTGGCCATATTCATTAACAGCACAAACTCGGAAGTAGAAAATACCACCCTCAGGGAGCTCCTCAATCTTAAATGAGGTGGTTATGCAGTTGCTGGTGACAGTGGTGTAGGCTTTCCTGACAGATTCTCTTTTTTCTACTATATAGTTTGTGATTTTAGAACCACCATCTGTTACTGGAGGGTCCCAGGCAAGAGTTACTGAATCTCTTTTGAGGTCCTTTACAGAAAAGTTTTGTGGTGCACTCGGTGTATCCAAAATTCGCACTACTACTGTAGCAGATTTGGAACCAAAGCTATTCTCCAGAGTGAGTGAGTATTTCCCACTGTCGAAACGGTTAACACTGTCAATGACAAGCATGGTGTATGAGCTTGTGGTGTCAACTGCAGCATGATCTGTTAGAGCTCCCTCAACCTTTTCCCATTTCACTGTAGGCTCAGGCCTTCCTCTGATGGTGACAAACAGACGCAGGGTTCCACCTGCACGTACAGATACCACCTTTCTTAAGTCAGCATCTAATTCTATCTCTGGTGCTTCTACCCTGTCAGTAGTTACCACAGTGCCGTGGACATTAGCTGCCTCTCCGACTCCTTCAGAATTGATGGCAAAAACACGGAATTGGTACTCTCCACCATCCTTCAGGTCTGTGATGTTGAGCTTGGTGGCTTGAATGCCATTGGGTGGAGTGCACATGGTCCACTCTTTTTCAACCGGTGCCTCTACTGCTGGTGCTATTTCTGCTTCCTGTGTCACTTCAGACAGTGGGGTGTGCTCTCTCATTTCAACAATGTAGCCTTTAATGTAGGCACCACCATCAAATTCAGGTTTGGCCCAAGACAGAGCCACAGAGGACTTTGTGTAGTCAGTGACTTTAGGATGGCATGGTGGTCCAGGTGGTGTTGTGACATTGCATGCTCTGTAGAACAGTGATGATTCACTGAGGTCTCCAATTCCACACTCATTCTCTGCAGAAACACGGAACTCATAAAAGTGGTCTGTCATCAGACCAGTGACCTTGAAATAAGTGTCGGTCAGCTTTTGTCTGTTGCATTTAGTCCATCTGACACTATCTTTATCACGTTTTTCAAGGTGATAGCCTTCAATGTCTGCCCCACCAGTCTGTTCTGGAGGAGTCCACAACAAGACCAGTGAGTCCTTTGTAATCTGACTTGCTTCAGGAGTTCCAGGAGCACTTGGTGGTTTATAAGGATTGCGTGCAATGATGGGTTCACTCTCAAGATAGTCACCAACACCATATTTATTCACTGCCCTGACTCTGAAAATGTATTCATTTCCAGGAAGCAAATTTTTCAGCTTGTAGAACAGACCAGTGATATTTGGTGCAGCTACAGTCCATGACAATCTGCTTGTTTCTCTCTTCTCCAACACATAGTGACTGATATTAGCTCCACCATCCAGAGTTGGCTCAGACCATGTAAGGACGCATCTGTCAGCCATCACTCCTGTTATTTTCATAGGTCCAGTGGGTGGTCCAGGTTTATCAAGTACTTTAACAGTGATAGAGACAGTTTTAGTGCCACCCAAATTTTTGAGGACAAGGTCATAATGGCCACTGTCAAGCTTGGTTACATCCTTGATGGTTATGGATGCATGCTTTTCCGTAGTTTTCACTTCAATCCGCAAAGCTTTCTCCATTTCCTTGCCCTCTTTCAGCCAGGCAACATCAGGAATTGGCTTTCCATAGATATCTGCATCCATTAACAAGTGTTCTCCAGCATTGACAACAATGACATCCTTGTATTTTGGATCCATCGAGACCCTTGGTGGTTCAATTTCATCAGTAGCAGTAATGGGTCCAGAACTGTCTGATGGCTCACTGAAGACACTGGCTGCATTTCTTGCAATCACTCTAAATTCATATTGCTCCTTTTCTGTCAAACCAGTGATCGTATATTCAGTCTCAATTATATTTGTGAAATTAGCTCTTACCCATCGCCCATCTGGAGAAGAAAGGTCTTTCCTTTCTACAATATAACCATTCACTTTACTGCCTCCATCATACTGAGGTTTTGTCCATTTAATCTTGATATGGTTCTTGGAAATAGCCACAGCTTCTGGAGCCCCAGGAGGATCACAGGGATCACGGGCAACAAAAGATTCAGATACTTTACTGCATCTTCCAATGCCAACAATATTTTCAGCATAAACTCTAAATTCGTATCCAATCCCCTCTTCAAGGTTGCAGATTTTGAACTGTGTGTCATTAATAGCAGATTTGTTCAGTCTATTCCACAGGATGCTGCTTCTCTCTTTACTTTCCAGGTGATAACCAATAACTGCACTTCCACCATCATTGACTGGCTCATTCCACTCAATAATCATCATTTCCTTAGTTGCAGATTTAACACATGGAGTTCCGGGGGGGCCTGGTGGTTTGTATGGATATTGAACAACAATAGCTTTAGAATCCAAAGGCAGACCTTTTCCATATCGATTTTCCGCAATGATTCTGAACTGATATTCAGCACCGGTCTTCAGCTTGGTGACCTTTAATGCTGTTCTAGCCAGCTGTGTGGTGACTGGTTGCCATGTTGTAGTGGTAGTGTCCCTCTTCTCCACTATATAATTCTTTATTTGGCATCCACCAGTGTACTCTGGGGGCTCCCATGATAGATGCACAAAAGTATTGCTCACTTCAACAACTTTAACTGGTCCAGTTGATGGGCCGGGCTTGTCAAGGATGATGATATTCAGATCTTCAACAGTTGTGCCAGCTACATTGGTGACCGTAATGGAATATTTTCCAAAATCATCCTTACATGCCTCAGTAATTTGAATACCAGTTGTTGCTGAAGTGTTAAACACATTAACTCTAGATGTTACCTTCAAAGATTGACCATCTTTAGTCCAAGTCACTTTAGGTTTGGGCCTGCCATGTACAGGAAACTCCAACTTCAGGTTTTTACCTGCTAAAACACTGTATGTATTGAATTGCAACTTGATGACTGGTTCAAGGGTCATGTCAGTGGCAATGACAGGAGCAGCAAGTGGCTTCGGCTCACTCTTACCCTTTTCATTGTAAGCAATAATGCGGAAGAGGTACTCTGTTCCAGCTGTAAGGCCTGTGACAGTGCCTTCACATGTCTTTGTATTAGTTGTAATTCCCCACTTGTCTGTTCCTTTAGGCTGCATTTCAATTAGGTAGCCACCAATTCTACTGCCTCCATCATATTCAGGTTTCTCCCAGGACAGTGATGCACTAGTTTTGGAGATATCAATTAGGGAGACTTTTCCTACAGGTTGTGGCACCTCACAGGCTTTAGAAGCTGTCTTTGTTTCAACAGCCTGACCAACTCCATATTCATTCTCAGCCATTACTCTGAAATAGTACATAGCACCTTCAATCAAGTTGTCAACTTTAAATGTTGTCTTAGTGCATTTTGTAGACACATTAGCATAAGCTTTTCTGGTAGATTCCCGTTTGTCAATGATATAATTCTTGATTTTAGATCCTCCATCAATCAGTGGGGCATCCCATGTAAGAGTAGCGGAATCCTTGTTGATTTCTTTAACCACAAGGTTGTGTGGGGCTCCAGGTGTGTCAAGGATCTTCACAGAAACAAAATCCGATACAGAACCACTGCTGTTTGTCAGCGTCAGGGTGTATTTCCCAGAGTCATTTCTGTCACAGGAATCAATGGACAGATGTGTAAAGCTGGGAGCTTTCTCAACCACTACCTTTTCTGTTAGATCTCCCTCATCCTTTGTCCATTTAATCTCAGGTGTTGGTCTGCCTTTGAAGGGAATGTGAATTCTAACAGAACCTCCAGCTTTCATTGTAATGCCTTTCCTCAGTTCAGAATCAAGGTTAATCTGTGGGTGGTCAACCCTTTCCTCTGGCTTGGCTGTCCCAGAAAGAACTGCAGCTTCTCCTACTCCCAGTTTGTTCAAAGCACACACCTGAATCTTGTACTCTTGATCTTCACAAAGTTTGGTGATTTCATATTTGTTGACACGGAGGCCAGTGGGAGGAGTAACCATGGTCCATTCCTCCTCATCTGATTTACAGATTTCTACAATATATCCTTGAATGGCACTGCCCCCATCAGATAGTGGTTTACCCCATGATACTGTAATAGAACTCTTTGTG
Source organism: Lagocephalus sceleratus (assembly GCA_911728415.1). NCBI lineage: Eukaryota > Metazoa > Chordata > Actinopteri > Tetraodontiformes > Tetraodontidae > Lagocephalus > Lagocephalus sceleratus. Next base: position 11,183,804 of record CAJVRN010000216.1, on the reverse strand, counting down.
GAGTCAATCACATTCACATATGCAGGGGCAGATGGTTTGTATTTTGGATCACAGGCCTTATAGTACGAACTTGGAAGGCTTGGCTCTCCTACACCAACAAGATTTTCAGCAGATACTCTAAATTCATACTCATGAGCAGCAGTAAGACCAGAAACTCTAAAGGAGAGGTCAGTAATTTTCTGCCGGTTGCATCTAGTCCATTTGATTCCATTTCTGTCCTTTTTTTCAATGATGTAATTGGTGACCTCACTACCACCATCACTCTCAGGAGCTGACCATGTGATTGTCATGCCATCACGTGATATGCTACCTACATCTTCAATGTGAGGCTGACCTGGAGGAACAAATGGAGTCTTCATGATCACTCCACTAGATTCCAGAGGCTCACTGACACCGTAACTGTTAACTGCCATGATGCGGAACATATACTCATTGCCCTCCAGTAACTTGGTAACTTTGTAGCATGTGGTTTCACATTTATTAGACACAACAGTCCAAGCTAAACGGCTGGTCTCCCTTCTTTCAATTACATAGTGCTTGATAGGACTACCTCCATCATGTAGAGGGGCTTGCCATACAAGGGTGCATTTATCTTCTGCTACTCCAGTGATGCGGAGGGGTCCTTGGCATGGGCTTGGCCTGTCAAGGACAACAACTTTGAAAGGAATAGTTTCACTGCCAGCTTCATTTGTCAACTGGAGTGTGTAAACTCCACCATCTATCCTAACAGCATCTTTAATAGTCATCATGGTATGAGATTCAGTGCTTTTGACTTCCACTCTGAGTGTATTCTCAACTGGCTTTTCATTTTTGAACCATCTGATCATAGGAAGTGGCTTGCCATGCACATCAGCATCTAGCTTGACTGTCTCTCCAGCATTGACTACAATGGTTTTGGTGAAGGCTGGGTCAATGGAGAATTTTGGTGCCTCCACCTTATCACTTGCAATAATGGGTCCACTGTTGTAGGATGGCTTGCTGATGGTGCCCACTGCATTTTTAGCAATTACTCTAAAATCATACTGTGCATTCTCAGTCAGACCAGTTACAGTAAATTGGGTCTCAATCACATTAGTAAAGTTTGCCCTGACCCACCTGCCCTCTGGGAGATCACGTTTTTCCACTGTGTAGCCAGTGATATTACTGCCACCATCATACTCTGGCTTTGTCCACTGAATAATAATGGTATCTTTGGTCACATGGATGGCCTCTGGCTTTCCAGGGGGATCACAAGGGTCACGGGCAACACAGCCCTCTGACACCTTACTACACCTACCAATGCCAACAATATTTTCAGCATATACTCTGTATTCATACTCAACACCCTCATCCAAGGGGTGACTCTTGAAACTTGTGTCATGAATAAGTGTCTTGTTGATTTTGACCCAGAGAATACTATTCCTCTCTTTCCTTTCAAGGTGGTAGCCAAGAACAGGGCTGCCTCCATCCGAAATGGGCTCATGCCACTCTACAACCTGATGGTCCCGAGACAGAGAAGAAATGAAAGGAGTGCCTGGTGGGCCTGGCTCTTTGTATGGATACTGAGCAACCACAGCACAAGAATCCAGCCCATGACTCTTGCCATAGCGATTCTGGGCAATTATCCTAAACTGATACTCGGCACCAGTCTTTAATCTGTTCACTTTAATGGTGTTTCTGGCACAATTGGCGCTAACATTTTCCCATGTTGTTGTATTTGTGTCCCTCTTCTGCACAATATAGTTAGAAATCTGGCAACCACCATTGTGTTTTGGTGGGTCCCATGAGAGGGTGATACTCTGGGTTGTGATTTCATCAAACCTCACAGGGCCAGATGGAGGTCCAGGCTTATCAAGTACAATCAATTCCACTGTCGCATCTTTCTTTCCAGTTGAGTTTGAAACAGTAACAGTGTACATGCCACCATCATCACCTGCTGCTTCCTTGATGCTCAGTGTTGAATGTGTTGGTGTGTTGTGGATGTTTAGCCTAGTAGTGAATTTTAAAGGACCTCCATCTTTATGCCATGCTACTACTGGTTTGGGACGCCCAAAGATGGGAATATCAATTGTTAGGTCTTTCCCCACATGGACACTGTAGTTGCTGAATGCTGGTCGAACATCAGGTTCAAAGACCAAGTCCTTTGTCATCACTGGACCAGCAAGAAGTTTTGGGTCACTCTTTCCTTTTTCATTAAGTGCTGTAATTCTAAACATATACTCTTCTCCTGGGTTGAGATTGGAAACAGTAGCCTCCATTGTCCTAAATGTATTGACTCCACTCCATTTGTCTTGGTTCTTAAGCTTTATCTCCAGCAGGTATTGTATTACTCTGCTACCTCCATCATATTCTGGCTTTTCCCATGCCAGTGAAATGCTTGTTTTAGTTTGGTCTGTGACAATCAGGTTCTTTGGGGACTGAGGAACCTCAGAGACCTTAAGAGGATCAATTGTTACTGCAGGAAGCCCGATTCCATGTGCATTCTCAGCAAGCACTCGGAAATAATAACTGCAACCCTCCTGAAGCGGTTCAATTTTCCATGAAAGAGTGTGACAGTTCGTTACAACAGCTGCATAGGTTTTACGTGTGCTCTCTCTCTTTTCAATAATGTAATTCTTGATTTTGGACCCACCATCCAACAATGGTGGATCCCATGCAAGGGTCACTGAGTGGTTTGTAATTTCCATCACTTTTAAAGAAATGGGAGCGCCAGGTGTATCAAGAACACGAACAACAACAAATGCTGACTTAATTCCACTAGAGTTCTCAGCCGTAACAGTGTATTTTCCACTGTCAGTCCTACATACCTTATCAATAACAAGGGATGTGTAACTACTGGTCACCTCAACTTGGGCAGTGTCCTTTAGTGCAGCATCATCTTTGTCCCATTTAATTAAAGGAGTAGGCCTTCCTTTGATGGGAATAAACAATCTAAGGGATGCTCCAGCCTTAATGGTCATAATCTTTCTTAGTTCTGGGTCAATGTCAAGGTCTGGCTCTTCTTCTTTTTCCTGGACAATAATAGCCCCAGATACATCTGCATGTTCCCCAACACCAACCTTGTTGACAGCATATACTCTAAACTTATATGGATGATTCTCCTTTAGATTTAAAACTTCAAATCTTGTTTTCTTGATACCAGTTGGTGGTGTGCACATTACCCATTCTTCAGCATGTCCACCTGTAGCAGTTGGATCAGCAGGGCCTTCAGCTGAAGCGTCATATGGGGCTTCAGGTCCCACTTTGACACTACAACATTCTACACTATATCCCTGTATCTCACAGCCTCCATCAAATGCAGGCTTGCCCCATGACAAAAATACTGATGTTTTCGTAGTGTCAGTCACCCTTGGATTGTGTGGTGGACCAGGTCTGAAGATGGGATCAGAAGCTTGGTAGTAAACAGTTGCAGGACTTGGTTCACCTATACCAACAGCATTTTCAGCCGCCACTCTGAATTCATAGCTATGACTTTCCAGGAGCCCTCTGACTTTAAATGTCAAGCCAGTAATATTTTGCCTGTTGCATCTGATCCATCTAACACCTTCCTTATCGTGTTTTTCAATTATGTATCCAGTAATGGGACTGCCTCCATCTACAGAGGGAGCATCCCAGGTCAACACCATCGAATCTTTCTTAATTTCGGTAACTTCCAAACTCTTTGGAGCTCCAGGACATACATAGGGATCTTTGATGAGAATAGGCTCTGACTCAAGTCCTGCACCAATTCCAAAGTCATTAACAGCACGGACTCTAAAAATATACTCATTTCCTTCCAAGAGCTTAGAAACCTTTAAGTATGTATTTTCCACTTTTGAGTCAACAACAGTCCAAACAAGTCTACTACTCTCTCTCCTCTCAACTAAATAGTGAGAGATCTTGCTGCCACCATCTTGTGATGGCGGTTTCCATGAAAGGCAGCATGTGTCCTTGGTAACCCCTGTGACAACAATAGGCTCTTGTGGTTTTCCAGGTTTATCTAAAACAACGACATTAACTTGCACAGACTTTTCTCCTCCCGGATTTTTCAACAACAGCGTGTACTCGCCTCCATCTGAAAGTTTAGCTTCTTTAACTGAAATGTAAGCTTTTGTGGATGTGTTCTTAATTTCTCTATGAATTGTATTGCCCAATTCCTGCTCTCCCTTCATCCAGTGTATAGAGGGCAAGGGTTTACCATGGACATCACCATCAATTTTGAAGTTGTCTCCAGCCTTAACCACAATAGTTTGAGTGTATTCTGGATCAATGCTAATGTGCGGTGGTTCAATATCATCCTTAGCAGTGATAGGGCCAGTGCTATAGGAAGGTAGGCTGAAAACGCCAGCAGAATTTCTGGCAATGACACGGAACTCATACTGATTGTCTTGCACAAGCCCAGTTGCAACATATTCAGTTTCAATGACATTAGTGAAGTTAGCCTTCAGCCAGCGACCATCAGGAAGCTCTTTCTTTTCTACAATGTAGCCTGTGACCTTTGCACCGCCATCATATTCAGGCTTAGTCCAGATAATAGTAACAGAATCCTTTGTGATCTTTGTAGCTTCTGGTGTACCAGGGGGATCACAAGGATCTCTAGCAACATGTCCTTCAGACACTTTGCTTGCTTTGCCTATACCAACAATGTTTTCAGCATAAACTCTGTATTCATACTCCATTCCTGGTTCTAGGCCAATAGACTTAAAGGTTTGGTCAGTGACAAGGCACTTATTAAGCTTCACCCACAGAATGCTGTTTCTTTCCTTGCGTTCCAGATGGTAGCCCAAGATGGTGCTTCCACCATCATTGACAGGTTCATTCCAGGTAACTACCATGGTGTCCTTAGTGGTGTGTAAAATGGATGGGGTGCCTGGTGGTCCTGGCAGCTTGTATGGATACTGTGCAGTGATACACTCTGACAGAAGAGCCGGGCCTTTTCCATATCTGTTCTCAGCTGTGATTCTAAACTGATACTCAGATCCAGCCTTCAACCTGCCTGCTTTAATTTTTGTTCTGGCAAGATTGGGAGATACCACCATCCAGTTAGTTGTAGATGTGTCTCTCTTTTCAACAGTATAACTTTTGATGGGGCAACCACCATCATAGTCTGGTGGGTTCCAGGAGAATGTTATACTATCAGAAGTGACCTCCTCCACTTTAAGTGGACCACCTGGTTGGCCAGGTTTATCAAGAACCACAATTTCAATATCTGCCGCTGTCTCACCTGCTGTATTGCTAAGTGTAATATGATACTGCCCAACATCATCTTTAGAGGCCTCTTTTATGCTGAGTTTCAACATTGTGTCTGTTGCTCCAAAATTAACTCTGGTAGTTCTCTTTAATGGTTGCCTGTCTTTGACCCAGGATACAGCAGCTTTAGGTCTAGCAACAATTGGAATCTCTACAGTCAAGTCTTCTCCAGCCAGCACACTGAATGTATTGAACAACATTTTGGCAACTGGTGCAACCACAAGATCTTTTACTATCACAGGTACACCTATTTGTCGCGGATCACTAGTTCCTTTTTCATTTCTTGCAGCCACACGGAACATGTATTCTTCACCTGCAATAAGTCCAGCGATTGTAGCCTCGGTTTCCTTCACAATCATAGCCTGACTCCACTTATCAACACCTTTAGGCTGGATCTCAACAACATAACAACCCACTCTACTGCCACCATCATGCTCTGGCTTCTCCCAAGACAAGGTGACACTGCTCTTCGTAACATCCTTCAGAGTGATTTTTTGAGGAGGCTGTGGCTTCTCGGACACTTTAACTGACTCACTGGTCTCAATGGGCAAGCCAATGCCAAATTCATTCTCAGCTAAAACTCTAAAGTAATAGTTGCATCCTTCCAAGAGTTGGCCAACTGTAAAGTTGGTGTTATGGCAGTTAGCACTAACGGTAGCATATGCTTTCCTTGTGGATTCACGCTTTTCAACAATATAATTTTTAAGCTTTACACCTCCATCATTGGCAGGTGGATCCCAGGACAGCGTGACAGAATCTTTTGTTATGGAAGTAATCTTCAGATTCTGAGGGGCACTGGGTGTATCAAGAACCCTGACTTGGACAGTAGTTGTCTTGGATCCAGAGGTATTTTCAACTGATAAATGATACTTTCCACTGTCAAATCTGTTCACATTTTCAATTACAAGTAAGGTGTATGTTGTTGTGCTATCAACTGTTGCTCTGCTAATAGGCTCGCCATCTCCTTTGGTCCATGTTGCCCGTGGAGCTGGTCTTCCTCTGATAGGCACGAAAAGTCTAAGAGAGCAGCATGCTCTTACAGTGACAATTTTAAGGAGCTCAGCATCCAAATCCATCTCAGGTGGCAGTAACCTGTCTTCTGCCTTGGGATTACCAGGTACTGATGCTGCCTCCCCAACCCCTTCACTGTTAACAGCTGAAATGTTAATCTTGTATTCCTGGTTTTCTTTCAAGTTACTAATCGTGAAAGAAGTGGCTAGGAGCCCTTCTTTTGGTGTCACAATGGTCCATTCCTCATCGTCCTCCTTTTCAGAAGGAATACAGGTCTCCACAGTGTAGCCAGTGATGTCAGAGCCACCATCATACAAAGGTTTGTTCCATGCAATAGTAACTGAAGATTTTGTTGTATCCAAGATTCTGGGATTGCAAGGAGCCCCTGGCTTGTAAAGTGCATCAGTGGCCTTGTAAAGTGGACTTGTGATACTTGGTGCACTTACTCCTGCAGCGTTCTCAGCATTTATTCTGAATTCATATTCATGTCCAGCCACAAGACCGGTAACTTTGAACTGTAAATCCTTAATTTTCCTCTTGTTGCATTTAACCCAGCGAAGGCCAATTTTGTCTTTTCTTTCCACATTGTAGTTGGTGATTGGAGTACCACCATCACTCTTAGGTGCCTGCCACATTAAAACCATTGAATCTTTAGTAATAGCTGTTACCTCTGGATTTTCTGGAGGATCTGCAACCACATATGGGTTGTCTGCAATTGTGGGTTCTGAATCAAGGGGTTCGCCAAACCCATATTTATTGACTGCCATCACTCTAAAAATATATTCATTTCCTTTGATTAACTTAGTTACCTTGTATTGCATAGCCTGCAGGTCTGAAACCACATGGGTCCAGACTATTCTACTGGACTCACGCTTTTCAATCACATATCCTTGAATCTCTGCACCTCCGTCATCCGTAGGCAGAGCCCAGGTGAGTTGACATGTCTCAGCTGTAACATTAGACACCTCAAGAGGTCCAACTGGGGGCCCAGGTCTGTCAAGCACTTTAACTTTAAATATGTGCTTTGCATATCCACCAACATTAGTAGCAGTCAAAACAAATTCCCCTCCATCTGATCTAACAGAGTCTTTGCTTGTCAGAGTGGTGGCAAATTCTGTAAATTTAACCTCCAGTTTCATAGTGTTCTCAACCTCCTTGCCATTCTTGGTCCACACCATGCATGGAGTTGGTTGACCGGCAATGTCAGCATCAAGTCTGAAAGTTTCTCCTGCTTTAAGTAGAATGACATCTTTAAAAATGGCATCAACCATAATGCGTGGCTCAACAATGTCATCTTTGCAGGTAATTGGGCCTGAAGACTCGGATGGCACACTTATTGCACCCGCTGAATTTCTTGCTATGACACGGAACTCATATGAGGCATCCTGAGTCAATCCGCTGATGGTGAATGCTGTGTCAATAATGTTGGTGAAGTTGGCTCTGATCCAGCGTCCTGTGGGCAGTTCTCGCTTTTCAACTGTATATCCAGTGATTTTAAACCCACCATCATATTCAGGTTTAGCCCACTGAATGGTAATAACATTCTTATTGACATGTATTGGCAGAGGCTGACCTGGAGGGTCTACAGGATCCAAGGCCAATATTGCTTCTGAGGCCTTGCTGGGTTTACCAACACCAGCCATGTTTTCAGCTGTGACTCGGAACTCATAAGCAACTCCATCTTCAAGACCAGTAGATTTAAAAAGGTTTCCTTTCACAAGGCCTTTGCTTATCTTATACCACATGATGCTGCTTCTTTCTTTCCTCTCAACATGGTAACCAATGACTTCATTTCCGCCATCAGATACAGGCTCATTCCAACCAATTGTAATTGAATCTTTGGTAAATGCAACAATACTAGGAGTCCCAGGAGGCCCAGGGACTTTAAAGGGATAGGCAGCAACAACTGCCTCTGATGTGATAGATGGTCCAACACCATATCTGTTCTTGGCCTTTACTCGGAACTGGTACTCAGATCCAGGTGTTAAACGAATGGCTTTGTAAATGGTACGGATGACTGTTGAAGTGAGCTCTGTCCATGTTTGAGTAGTTGTATCTCTTATCTCAATCACATAGTTGTTGATTGGAACACCTCCATCATTGTCAGGAGTATCCCATGCAAAGATGCAATAGGTACGAGATATCTCCACAATTTTAACTGGTCCCTTTGGTGGCCCAGGTACATCATGAACTTTTACAATAACGTTGTCTGATACAGACCCAACAATGTTCTTTGCTGTCATGGTATACACACCACTGTCAGCTCGAGTGCATTCACTAAGACTAAGAATGACAGTGGCGGTGGTACTTTCCACATTGGTTCTCTGTGTAAGCTTCAGAGGCGAGCCATCTTTTTGCCAAGAGACAGTTGGTCTTGGATGTCCCATAACTGGAATCTCAGCCTTGATATCATCTCCTGCTTTGGCAATAATTGTCTTCTGACATATTCCATAGAGGTCAAACTCGGGGAGGGAAGTCGACTCTTTGACAACAACAGCTTTGCTCTCACGTGGGGCACTTCTTCCTGAATGGTTGACAGCCATTACCCGGAATATGTACTCCTCATTTTCATTAAGATTTTTCACTATGAAATCCATCGTCTTGACTGTTGTTACGTGAGCCCACTGATCAGTTCCCTTCTTTTGGGCTTCAAGGACATATCCTGTAATTCTACTTCCTCCATCGTGCTTGGGTTTGGTCCAAGATAGACTCACTGAGTTTTTGGTGATACTGGTAGGAATAATACTTTCTGGGGGAGTTGGTGCCTGAGATACACGAATTGGATCTACAGTTTCCACAGCCTCACCAATGCCATACTCATTTTCAGCAGACACTCTAAAGTAGTACTCACAGCCTTCACCCAAATCTCCAATCCTGACTGAGGTAGTTGGACAATTTGTAATAGCAGTAGCAAAAGCTTTGCGTGTTGATTCCCTCTTCTCAATTATATAATTTGTGATCTTGGCTCCACCATCAATGAGTGGCACTTCCCACTGAACTGTAATACTTTCATTGTCTATCTTGATTGGTTTAAGATTAAGTGGAGGCCCAGGTGAATCTAAAACTCGCACATGTATAGAGGCACTTTTCTTTCCACTGGGGTTTTCAAGAGTAAGTTCATATTTGCCAGCATCAATTCTAGAACTTTCAGGGATGATCAGCATTGTAAATGACTCTGTGCTATCAATGACTGCTCTTGGGACAGGACCACCTTCCTTGGTCCAAGTGACAGTGGGTGTAGGACGACCCTTAATTGGAACGAACAGACGAATGGAACAACCAGCCCTAACAACAAGGGTTCTTCTCAGCTCAACATCTAGCTCCAGATTTGGTTCAGATGCTCTCTCCACAATTTCAACCACTTCCCTAGTTTCTGCAGGTTCACCTACTCCCTTAGAATTCATAGCACTGATTCTGAAATGATATTTTGCACCAGTCTCCAGGTCAGGAACAACAAACTCTGTTATCCTATGCGGGGATGGAGTATCCTTAAACCATTCTTCTTTTCCTTCCTTTTTGTGTTCAATCACATATCCAGTAATATCTAGGCCACCATTATCAAGAGGCTTTCCCCAGTTTAGGGTGGCAGTGGTTTTGGTTGTGTCTGTGACTCTTGGATTAAATGGTGGTCCAGGTGGGTCTGCAATGAAATAAATTATTTTTATTTATCAATGTACATCAGCTAATAAAACTAATTACCAGTAAATTCCTTAAGACCTCAGTTTGGTATACTTACAGGCAACTACAATTGTTCTAACAGGCATAGATGGCTCACTGGGCTCTCCAAAACCAGCTCTGTTCTCAGCAAGAACACGGAACTCATATTCAATGTCCTCAGTGAGACCTGTAACTTCAAATGTGAGTTCAGCAATCGACTTCTTAGATGCCCTGAGCCATCTTGTACCCTTTTTCTCCTTCCTCTCAACACAATAACCAATGATATCACTTCCACCATCATCTGCTGGCCTCCTCCAAGTTACAGTGGCTGAATGTCCATCAACTTTCTCCACCTCAGGTTTGGATGGTGGTCCAGGAGGACCTATATATGCAAATATGGAAGCAAAACACGTAAAAAATACACAGGTATCATTTCTATCTTTAAATATTGAAGAATAATAATAGGATGATTAGAAAATTTGCTAGATAAGCAATCAGCACTTACCAAATCTATCAACCATCTTTACTGCCTCAGAGTGAGATGGGTCACTGGCACCATACTGGTTTACAGCACATACTCTAAAGAAGTACTCATTGCCTTGGATCAACTTGTAGGCCACATAATGACAATCTATAACCTTTTCTTCCAGGACAGTCCAGAGCAAACGGCTGGTCTCTCTCTTCTCCAGGGTGTAATACTTAATGGGGGAGCCTCCATCTTCAGCAGGAACTGTCCAGGTTAGAGCTACTTTTTCAGAGGAGATGCCACTACATTCAATGGGCCCTGGAGTACCAGGTACATCCAGAACTGTGACTTTAACAGTTTCCTCCTTCACACCAAAGGGGTTGCTAGCTGTGATGACATACTCCCCAGTATCCTTTCTGGTGGCATACTTAATAGACAAGGTAGAGGAAGTTGCAGTGGTCTCAATCTGAACAAGATCAGATGCTTTAAAGTACTTTCCTCCCTTTGACCAACAGGATGTCGGAGCAGGTTTGCCTAAAATGCTGGTTGCAGTGATGACAATAGTATCACCAGCTCTGACAGTTAGACCTTCCTTCACCTGAGCATCAATGACAATGGTTGGTGCAGCTGTAGGATAGATTATATAGAATTAGAATGTAGCCATTCAAATAAATTCTGACAGTAGACCCAGACACAGTGGATAAATATCTCACCATATTCATCCCTACAGATAATGGTGTCTGTCTGCTCTGAAGGTGGGCTGATAGCCCCTGCAGCATTCTTTGCCCGGATTCTAAATTCATATTTACAGCCCTCCTGCAGATCAGTGACAGTGAATGCAGGCTCCAAAACATTTACATTGTTGGCCTTCATCCAGATTTTTGAAGGCAAATCACGTCTCTCAACGATGTAGCCAGTCAGTCTGTGGCCGCCATCGAACTGTGGCTCAGTCCACTGAAGTGTCACTGTGCTTTTGGTGATGCTTATCACATCAGGTTTACCAGGGGCATCTAATAATGTACAAGAAGTTTTAAAAATTAGATACAATTATAAACAAGCAGGTGCTGCGTGGCATACATTTTGACCTAGTTTTTGCACTCACCAATGGGATCTAGTGCCACCTGCGGATCAGTAGGTGCACTTGGTTTACCAATGCCGGCCAGATTAATTGCCATGACTCTGAATTCATACTCCAAACCTTCGGTCAGCCCAGTCACACAGTGTTCCTTCATCCTCAATGGGGTCGGACTTGTCCTTTTCCACAACATGCTGTTCCTCTCTTTGAACTCAACATGATAACCTGAATGTGACAGAGGTTGGCTTAAGTTCACATTTAATTTCTGCAAAACATCTTAACTACTATTTTGAATCAGTAAGGTCTGTCCGTCCGTCCATCCGTACGTACGTACCTGTGATGGGTGATCCTCCAGTCTTCCTGGGATCCGACCAAGCCAGGTAAGCAGAGTTGTGCCTCATGCTCATGATCTGAGGTGGAGGAGGAGCTTCAGGAACATCTACAGAGATATTTTGGAAGATGAAGAGATTTTGTATATTTGATATTTTTTTACATTTTAAAGATAGTCTTTGAAGGTATAAGGGAGTTAGTCTTACTGAAGGGATGTTTAGCAATGATGGGATCAGACTTGAGTCCCTCTCCAACACCATATTTGTTCTCAGCACAGACTCTGAATATGTACTCTGTGCCCTCATGAAGACCAGTGACTCTCATTGAGTTGGTCTCCACTGATGAAGACACAGTAACCCACATATTGGTGACAGAGTCTCTCTTTTCAAGAATATAGTTTGTGATCTCTGAGCCACCGTCATCTTTGGGGGCACCCCACTTCAGTGTCGCACCATCAGCAGTAACATCTTTAAATTTGATAGGTCCAACCGGAATTCCAGGTTTACCCACCACCCTAGAAATGAACCCAGAGAAGTAATTGGGACTAAAACCAAACAGAGTGTGATCAACTGTTTGTGCCATGTTATTAACATAGTATGTTTGCCTGCTTTGAGCTTCCCAAGAGGACAGGTTAAATTGACACAAAAAATACAGTTTGACGAAGAAAAAAACTTAAAATAAGTTAACACTTGAGTTTTCTACTAAAAATGTTTTCGATTAATCAGGAAATCAGATAAAACCTGTTTTCCTTGGTTAAAGAAACATAAATATAGAAGATAAAATAAGGCATTTAACTGAATAACCTAACTTGATACGTGCTAGTCACCCCCTTCCACCAAACAAACTGTTTCCTCCTGCTTATACCTTTGCATGGGTGACATATGCACATTGTGCCACACTAAAAGTCATCCATGTGAAATACTTTGCTTTGAGCTTTTCCTTTAAATAAGCAATTACTTGAGGCTGAGAAAATTTCTTGGATAATTTTTTTGTAATTGAGATACATACTCGAGGAATCGTTTCAAACCTAGTTTTGATACATTTTTCATTTGGATTAAACAACTGAACAAGCTACTGATCATCATGATTGTCACAAAAATGAAAGGTTTAATGTCAGAAAAGGATTTGCTTTATCTGTCATGCTGTGTTACTGCCAAGAACATTTAGTTCTACCTAATGAAGATGGTTGACTCCTTGATTCCAGCACTGTTCCTCAGGGTGATAGTGTATTTAGAGGCATCATTCCTCTGGCAGTCCCTGATAAGGAGTGTGGTGTTGACTGACGAGGACTCTGCACACACTCGGCCACTATCTTGTAAGTCTTCATCCTCTCCCTTTTTCCATGAGACCTTAGGTATGGGTTTGCCAGTGATTGGTATCTTCAGACGGACTGTGCTGCCCTCCTTTGCAATATAGCACATATTGGGGAGTTCCCTCAGATCACAGTTTGGATGAACTAAAGACCAAAGAGATGTGACAAGTGTCAAAGAAATGATAACTAAAATAACTAAATTTAATTGAAATCAAATTTAACTAATTCACTTACTGATCTGGTCCTTAGCAACCACTGTCAGCTCCTTGGCAGCACCCTCTCCATAATCATTTATAGCCTTGACTCTGTACTTGTATTCTTTGCCTTCTACCAGGTCTTTGGCACTGTATTGCATGTTTTTGGATCTCATTAACTCCTTGTACTTATCATCCCCATTGAGAACTTCTAGCACATAGCAGATGATACGGCTGCCACCATCATTTAGGGGTTTCTTCCAACTGAGAGTGCAGGAGTCCTTGGTAACCAAAACTGTCTTAAAGTCCATAACAGGACCAGGCTCCTCTGAAAAAATAGTAACAACCACTGTTGGAGCAGTTGCAAAAATAAATAAACATTATATACATCTTTTATGGAACCCACCTGATGCTCTGACTGAGTCAGCTGTCTCACAGTATTCCCCAGCACCCAGCTTGTTAACTGCTGACACTCTGAAACAGTAGGACCGCCCAGCATTCAGGTCTGGCACCTTAAAAGATGTCTTGTTGCAGTTGTTGGCCACAATAGACCAGGCCTTCCTCTCTGTGTCACGCTTCTCCACAATGTAGTGGGTGACTTCATAGCCTCCATCCATTAAAGGAGAATCCCAAAAGATGGAAGCGCTGTCTTTGGATGTTTCTTTTACCATCAGATTAACTGGTGGTCCAGGGGTATCTGGAGACATACAGCTATACTTGAACACATGTTATCAAACTATAGACCATCCTGACGGTTCCAACAATGACATGTTCATCATTCTGCCTCTGCCCTGACAGACACATCAAAATCACTCACCATAAACCTTGACGACAATGGTGTACATCTTCATGCCAGCTGTACTGTCCAGGTTTAGAATGTATTTGCCAGCATCATATCTGTTGACATTCTCCACCATCACTAGTGTGTCAGTGTTGCTGGACTTGATGACAATACCCTGCCGGTCCTTAATGTTAGTGTTCATCTTTGCCCAAGTGATCTTGGGAGTGGGCCTGCCTTTGATGGTAGCCTCTAGTCTCATGGTGGCACCAGCATTTAGCTCCAAACCCTCCTTCAGTTCAGCACTAAGAACTGCTTCAGGAGCAACTGAAAGCAAAAAGAAAATGATGTGTCAAGGATACAGTAAAGAGAATGTTTTATATTCAGTCAAACTGTGCACCTGTCAATATGCAATGACTGTAAAGGAAAAATATTCATTCTGTGTTTTCTAAACTATAAAACAGGAACAGAGGACTTCCAAAAAATAAACCTGAAATAATTTATATTGTGAAGTACAACCAAAACCAAAAATCCAGCACTTTATTATACTTAAAACAAGAATTGCATTCTTACCAATTATGTCCTTAACAACATGCTTGCCAGGTACTTCAACTGGCTCACTGAAGCCAACCTTGTTGACGGCAGTGATGCGGCATTGGTACTCATTCTTGTCAATGAGGTTCTGGATGACATAGCTGGTCTCCTGCAGGTTCCTGGGAATGTTGCAGCGGATCCAGTCTGCTGTATTGGCCCTCTTGCACTCCACTAGGTATCCGATGACAGGACTTCCACCATCATTGGCAGGAGCAGCCCAGGTGAGACTGATAGTGCTGTGGGTGGTGTCTGTCACAATAGGGTTCACAACGGGTCCAGGGGGTGCTGAGCACATAGAGGAAATTTAGATTAGGTGCCTTTTTTTCTTAACTCTCCTACAATCAAAAAATTGTGTCAATGAGAATGATGTATGTAAGGTCACAGGACTCACTGATAGGATTTTGTGCTGTGGTACCAATACTGGGTTCACTAGGTTTGCCAAGGCCTGCAACATTTACAGCAATAATTCTGAACTCATACTCTGCTCCTTCTGTAAGACCTGTAACAGTCAGGCTTCTGTCTGTTGTTGGCTTCCTGTGTACTTTAGTCCAGTTAAGGTCCTTGGTTTCTTTCTTTTCCAACATATATCCCAGGATGGGGGATTTTCCATCATCAACAGGCTCCTTCCAGCTCACTGTCATTTGCTCCTTGGTGACATTTGTAATCACTGGAGCCTCGCAAGGTCCAGGTACCGCTGAAAGGAACAACAATGATTCATATACATATAATTCAAATTAAAAAGTAATTAAATTAAAAACAAACAAATATTGCCTAGTTGTGATTAAAAAAAAAAACATTTCAGGTTTTACACATTATTAGAGTAAATGCTGTTGATGACTCACTAAATGGGTTCTTGGCAATGACTGGGTTGGTAATGAGGGGGTCTCCAACTCCCCAGATATTCTCTGCACGGATTCGAAACTGGTACTCGTGACTCTCAATTAGCTTCTCCACGGTGAACTCTAGGACATCTCCCTTGATCTTTGAGGAAACCTGGGCCCAATTGGCTCTACTAGTCTCGCGTTTGTCCACAATGTAGTTGGTGATGGGGGCACCACCATCCCTCAGAGGAGGTTCCCAGGACAACTTGATACTGGTGGCAAGCACGTCAAGGTACTTGGAGCTAGCAGGGGAGCTGGGCACATCTACAGCCAGGCAGAATGATGACAATCTTTCAATGTTATAAAAAAGTACATTTGAAAAATCTGATCAAATAGTGTGTTATGATCCCTTGAGAAATAGTATCAAAGTATTCACCCAGGATGTTAAGTTCGATTTCAGCTGTCTTAGAGCCACTGGCATTTTCTGCCAAGATGGTGTATACTCCAGTGTGCTCCTTGGTGACTGCTGTCATTTCCAGCTGGAAGTGATGTCGCTGATGGGTAATGGCTTGGCCTTCACGTGACTTTAGGCTATCATCACCTCTTTTCCAGATCACTCGAGGCATCGGTTTGCCAAAGACTTCAGCTTCCAGTAGAACTGTGGCTCCGGCTTTCACTTTCAAGCCTTTCTGCATCCTGACATTAAGGTCCACCCTTGGAGGAACTAAGTTTGAAGAGGTAGGACAAAACACAAAAATCATTTATTCCGATTTAACTCGTAAGCCAGAAGATTGTGGTTTTAAAGAAAGTGGCTGTTCTGTCTTGGTTTATTTAAAACTCACCATTCTCTGCACAAACCAGAACTGGGTCTGTGGGCTCAGATGGTTTGCTGATGTTAACAGCAGTTTTGGCAGTGACTCTAAACTGATACTGCAAGTCTCTCTCTAAGCCCATCACTGTATACTCCTCTTTTGGGACATTCTGGCTGCTGGTGTTGCAGCGTATCCATGAGTCTCCCGGTACTCGCATAGCTTCAACATAGTAACCAATGATTTTGCTGCCTCCATCGTTCTTGGGACGAGTCCAAACCAAAGTTACAGAGTTTTTGGTGACATCAAGTACCTCCGGTTTACCTGGAGTGTCTGTGAGACAACAAGACAAATTTAAAGATGAGAGAAAACAGTAGTTGTTAAAAATAAATCATGTTAATGTGGAAAACATACCAACAGGTGTTCTGGCAGTGACAAAGTCAGTCTTTGCACTAGGTTTGCCCTGACCAGCACGGTTGATAGCAGACACTCTGAAAGTGTATTCTAGGCCCTCGATGAGACCAGCACAGGGGTATTCTGTGGTGCGCACCACTGTGTCGTTGGCCTTTACCCACAAGAGGCTGTTCCTTTCTTTACGCTCTATGTAGTAACCTGTGATGGGACTGCCGCCATCACTATTGGGCTTATCCCAGGCCACAAACATACAATCTTTGTTGGTTTTGTTGATGTGGCAATTAAGTGGCTCACTGGGGACATCTGGCGACAAAATCAAGCAGAAATCAGAGTTTAAAAAACAATCAGTTCATTTACTCATTTTCAAACAAACTACAAGTATCACTTACCAAATGGGAATTTAGCTATCATCCTCTCAGACTGAATTGGGTCTGACAAACCAAAACGGTTCTCAGCACGGATACGGAATACATATTCCTTGCCAGGAATGAGCTTTCCTAGTCTGCAGCTCGTCTTTGAGACAGAAGAGACGGCTGTCACCCAGTCGCCTCTACTGACGTCACATTTTTCAACTACATAGTTCGTGATATTGCTGCCACCATCTTCCAATGGTTTATTCCAGGACAGAGAGCAGGCATCAGAGTCAATGTCACTTATCTCCACAGGGCCTTCAGGAGGTCCAGGGATATCTGAGACATATGAAAGCGTTTTTTAATCAATATCCCTGAGATGGTCTTAATTTCACACAACTGCTATGTAATATACAGACCTCTAATGACTATCTTCAGAGCCTGTGTCACCTTTGCAGAACTATTTTCAGCCACCAGACTGTACTCTCCACTGTCAGTCCTTGACACATCTTTGATTATCAGGACACAGAGGTTGCCAGACTGATGCACAGCCAGACGACTAGATGGCACCACTGCATCCTCACCACGCATCCACTTGCAAATTGGAGCAGGTTTTCCAGAAACAACTGCTTCAACTCTGAGCTTGGCTCCAGCTCTAGCACTTACTGATTCTGGCATGAGAATTGTTGGCTCCACTGTTGGAAAAAGAAAAGATGATGAAAACAGGCATTTCTCCAGCTCAGTCTTACCTTGTGAGAACAAATCGTAGTATTATTTTGTGCTATTCTGTTATAAATTTGTAACAAATGTAATTTTTACATCCTATACATTTCCTTACACATCTGTTCCTTGATTTCAACAGGCTGCCTGGTCTCAGTGAATAAGCTCAGTCCCATGATGTTCTTGGCAGCCACTCTGAATTTATATCTCTTGCCCTCCTTTAAGCCACCAACACTGATTTTCAAATCTTTCACTGTTGTGTAAGTATTCCACACTTCCTTCTCAGGTTCCAATTCTTCTTCATCCTCTACAACTGGTGCCTGTGGAGGTGGTGGTGGAGCTCCATCTCCCTCAGGAACCTATGACAAGTCAGAAGCTTTAAAAACCATGTCTCATCATCATATTAACAGAAAAAAACACCTGTTTATATTTTTATCTCTCTGTATGTGTACATGGCAATACCAGTACTTTTGCTATGTGACAAACCTTCACAGCTGTTGGAGGCTCTGGAGGAGGTTTCACCTCAGTATATTCAATAACATAACCGTCAATCTTGGCACCACCATCTCTTGCTGGTTTAACCCAGCCAACAGTTGCACTGTTCCTTGTGATATCCAAAACCTCAATCTTTTCGCAGGGATCAGGTTTACCTGAAAAAAATAACACAGAGACACACAAGTGGGTGTGTTCACGGTTACAATATCAAAAGGCCGCTGTGTGTTTGCTTCTTTTCTGCTTCTTCAAAAATATGTAAAGAGTAAATACTTACTGACAGGATCAGAAGCCAGGTAAGAGGTGGCTGACACTCTGGGAACTCCAGAACCATACTCATTTACAGCTGTTACTCTGAAGTAGTACTCTGTCCCAGGCATCAGTCCACTGACTTTGTAAGGAATCTTGTCTTTCTCAACCTCAGCCTTGACAGTTGCCCAAGTCTTGCGATCAATCTCGCGCTTCTCAACAATGTAGTGCAGGATCTCACTACCGCCATCATTCTCTGGCAGACTCCACGACAGCATGGCAGAGGTCTGTTTGATGTCAGTAGCTTCAAGATTCATCACAGGTCCAGGAGTATCTGGAAAAGTATTTTATTTTCATTTAGTAATTTGACAGAATCAATCATTTTTGCAATGGCTTTACTGTGAAGCATTGCAAGTCTTTCTAAAATGAAGTCATTACATACCTAGAACCTTAACATTGACAAATACTGCCTTTTCCCCAGCAGGACTCTGTACCGTTAGGCAATATTTCCCAGAGTCATCACGGGTACTATCAGGGATAAGCAGGAAGGTCATTGTGTCAATGATATCAACTTTTCCCTTTCTGATCACATTGTCAATGCCCATCCTCCTCCAAGATACTTTAGGTGGTGGTCGTCCTCTCACAGTGGCACAAAGTCTAATAGGACAAGTGGCTCTCACTGTTAGTCCCTGCTTCAGCTTGGCATCTAAGTCAATCTCTGGTGCTTCTGTTGAGGAAAAGAGTACAGGTGTGTCCTTGATGTTGCATTTAAAGATAATTGTTAATTCATATTGTTCTCACACTTTCATATAATTTCCTTGAAAAAAGTCCTCACCAAGAATTTCCTTAGGGATCACAGCATCTTTCAGGTCACATGGCAGACTCATGCCCACCTGGTTCTGAGCAGATACTCTGAATTCATATGCAAGCTTATTATCTAGGCTTGTGACTGTGAAATCACACACAACCAGCTGAGCTGCCACATTGCACCGTTTCCATCCATCATCTCCTTTCTTGGCACTTCCTTGTGGCCTCATTTCAACCACATAACCAATAATGGGAGCTCCCCCATTAGACACAGGCTTAGTCCATCCTAGTGTGACAGTTGATTTGGTACTGTCCAGGACTTTCAGGTTTGATGGAGGTGCAGGGGGACCTGTAAGAAAACAGGGCGCGTGAAGTTTGAATAATTGATTCTGTTAATAAAAATGAAAACATTTAGAAACTTAAGACTGCTAGCATACCAACTGCATCTTTGGCAGTAACAGCACGTGAAGACTTGCTTGGATTGCTGATGCCAATTTCATTGACTGCTTTGACTCTGTACTGATAGTCATGGAGGGGTATTAGTCCAGTGACTGTGAAATGAGTTGAAGGAGTGGGATCTTTGTTGACAGGAGACCATCTCACAGCATGTTCTTCCCGCTTCTCTATCAGGTAGCCTGTGATTGGCTTTCCACCATCTTTTTCTGGCTCAGACCACTGCACAGTCATTTCTTCCTTGGCTATCTTGATGACCTCTGGTGTCTCAGGAGCATCAGGTACATTGAACTGTGTTCCAGCAACAATGGCCTCACTTTGTACTGCAGGACCCGGGCCCATCTTGTTTTCAGCACGAACTCGGAATATATATTCATTACCTTCAATAAGTCGAGTGACTTTAGTCTTATTAGTGATGACGGCGTTTGAGTGGACTGACCATACTCCTCGTTTGGTCTCACATTTTTCAATAATGTAGTTGTAGATCTCACAACCTCCATCATCCTCTGGGACTTCCCAGGCCAAATGGCACCTGTCAATGGTGATACCTGACACTTTGAGATCCCGAACAGGACCAGGTCTGTCAAGAACACTGACCTTAGCAAAAGCAGAGCAGGAGCCAGCACTGTTAGTACCAACAACAACATATTTTCCACTGTCAGTGCGTCTTGCACCAGTAAGCAGCAGCTTTGAGAAATCAGTGCCATTTTCAATCTGAACTCTTGGACCCTTCTTTATCTCCTGATTGCTGTCATCTTTAGTCCATTTCACATCTGGTTGGGGTTTGCCTTTTATCGTGGCCTCAATAGGAATGGAATCTCCTGCCTTTACCACAAATGTTCCATCCAACTTTATCTTGATTTCTGGCTCCACAATCTGTTCCTTTACCAGGATTTCATCGGTGGTCACCCAGTTGCTCTCACCACCTTCATTCTTTGTCTGAACTCTAAACTGGTACATTTGGTTTTCAATACACCTGTCAGCCATAAAGTAGGTCTCCTTGATAGCTCCTTTATGAATCCTCTCCCACTCCTCAGTGGCTTTTAGCTGCTTCTCCACATGATAAGCAAGATTACGACTACCACCATCATAGTCTGGCTTCTTCCATTTGAGGAAGCAAAATGTTTTCCCAATCTCAGAGATGTGGAAGTCAATGGGCTCACCTGGCTTCTCAATGGGATCAACTGCCAGCACAGGTGTTTTGGTCTCAATGAATGGACCGGCACCAATCTTATTTTCTGCACTGACACGGAAAAAATACTCACAGCCCTCAGTAAGAGGGGCTTTAAACAGGCGCTTGGTGCAATCATTAGAGACCAGAGTCCATCCTCTTTGGCTGGGCTGTCGGCACTCTATAATGTACTGAGTGATTTCAGTACCCCCATTGTCCTCAGGGTTCTCCCAAGACACCATAGAGGAATTCTTTGTCACATATGTGACTTTCAGGTTCTGGCAAGCTCCTGGTGTGTCCAGAACATTGACAATAATAGTGGCTTGTGCCTGTCCACTACTGTTTTTGGCAACAATGGCATATTTACCATAGTCTGACCTGACTGCATCATTGATGACCAGTTCACAGAGAGGGTAATTATTATTTATTTCGGTGCGCTTGTCTCGAGACAAAGCTCTGGCATCCTTGGTCCATGTGATCTCTGGATCTGGCCTGCCCTTCACCCTTGTAATCAAATTCAAGATCTGACCTGCTCTGATGGTCACAGCATCCCGACATGAGACATCAACAACAACTTCAGGGGGAACAAGAATGTCCTTTGCAAGCACAGTTTCAGCAAGCTCTCTTGGCTCGCTCTCTCCAACCTTGTTGGTGGCTCTGATGCGGAATCTGTACTCCATTCCTTCAATGAGACCAGGGACTCTATAGGCACATATCTTGATTAGGTCCTTGTTGATTCTGTCCCACTGGGCACTTCCTGATTTCTGAGCCTCAACCACATAGCCAAGGATAGGACTGCCACCATCTCTTGTAGGCTTAGTCCAGCATATGTCTGCATAGGACTTACTCCAGTCCTTCAGTTTAGGATTACCAGGTGGCCCAGGTCTAGTGATGGCACGAGCAACTTTAATGGGATCGGAAGTTAGTGAAGGGTCACTGATACCAGCAATGTTTTCTGCAAAAACCCTGAACTCATAGCTGTTGCCTTCAAAGAGGCCTGATACTCTGTATCTGAGGTCTAGCACAGGGGTTTTGTTGACACGGATCCACTTCCCTGTCATTTCTCTCCGTTCAATCACATAGCCACTGATGGGGGCGCCTCCATCATAATCAGGTAGGGTCCACTCCACTGTTACTGCATTCTCTGTAATATCAGAACACACTGGCAAACCTGGTGGCCCAGGTGGATTAAACATATGCTTGGCAATAGTTGGAGGACTCTCAAGCCCTGCGCCAATGCCAATTTTGTTCTCTGCACGGACACGGACAATGTATTCACGACCCTTCTCTAGTCTGGACACCTTGGCCTTGGTATTTATACCACTGGAACTAACAACAGACCAGGGCTCCCAAGGCTTCTTTACATCCTTCTTTTCAACCACATAATTGGTGATGGGTGTACCACCATCATCTTTGGGTGCTCGCCATTGAATCATCATGTAATCAGGGGTGACCTCCAAGATGTTTATGGGTCCAACTGGTGGACCTGGAAGATCCAAGACGGTCACATGCAGTGCCACAGTCTTGCTGCCAGCAGGATTTGTCACAGTGAGCAGATACTCTCCAGTATCTCCTCTCTGGCATTCAGAGATACTAAGGATCGTTGAGGATCCAGCAGTTTCAATGTGACAGCGACCCTCAGATATAATGTCTTTGCCATCAGTCATCCATTTGGCAGTTGGAATGGGAATGCCTGTCATCTTAGCTGGTAGCACAATGGCGGTTCCGGCTTTGGCAATGACACCCTCAATAAGTTTCACATCAACTTCAATTGTTGGTGGTACTGAAAAAATAAGAAAATCAAAACCAGTGTCTTCAAGTCTGTTAAGCAAAGCAAGCACAGTTTCAAAAATACCAAAAGAATAATGTGCTTACGAGTCTTCTCCTGGCACGTGATTGGAACACTGGTATCTGGACGGCTCACACCAATGGCATTCTGAGCCTTGACCCTGAATCGATAAGTCTTTCCCTCCTCAAGACCAGTGATATGGGCATGGTTGTTAATGACTGTTTTAAATGTGACCCAGTCGGTTTGGTTTTCTTCCTGGTACTCCACAATAAAACCAGTAATTTCACTTCCACCTGTGCGATCAGGCCACTCCCATGAGAGCCACACCTCTGTCTTGTCTGCATCTGTGTGGTGGAGATTTTTGGGTGGACCAGGGGGATCTAAATGGGATTAAATTAGAAGGCAAAAAATAGGTCATTTGCATTTGAGTGGGTACATTTACTTATTGATTCACCACAACAAAGTTTGGCTGTTATACCAAACTCTTTTTTGCCAAAATTAAAACAAGTATCAAGTCAACTTACACAGTGGATCAATTGCCTTCACAGGTGTCTTGGTCACAATGTATTCACTTCTACCAAACTGGTTTTCAGCAGCTACTCTAAAGAGATACTGAATTCCCTCCATCAGATACATGGCCATCAGACTCAGCTTTTTATTGGCAGCAGAAACAGGCACCCACTGCTCAGCAGCCACATCCTTCTTTTCCACCACATAATGTGAGATGACAGCACCACCATTGTCCTCAGGAGCTTTCCATGTCAGGTAGGCAGACTCACTTGTCACCTCAGAAACCATCAGGTTTCTGGGAGGAGAAGGCTTATCTGGTGGAAAGCATTGGTAAGAACATATTATAGTTAACCTGTGAACATTCCTAATATTGATGTTAAAAATCTGTAATAACTGTTCACATCTTGCATACTTAACACAAGCACAGCGACTGTTGCAGATTTCCTTCCTGCCGCATTCTCAACAGTGATTGTATAATTTCCAGAGTCTGCACGAACTGACTTTGGAATGAAGACCTTGCTGCTTGTGGCAGTGACCAAAACTGTAATGTGCGAAGGGATGTCACCATTGTTTTTCTTCCAGCTGACAACGGGGGTTGGGACACCCTTAATCGTGGCACTCAGGGTGATGTCAGTGCCCAGCATTGCCAAGTGGTCACGTGCCATATTTGCATCAAGCAGCAACACTGGCTCCTCTACACAAGGCAATAGTAAGACAAAGAGTGATACTGTTACTATTTAAACAAATTATTTCAAAAATTTAACTTGAAATTCATATCAGTTGGTATAGGTAAAAATCTTCGTGAAAAAAATTAGAGATTTATTTGACATAGGCAATGTTAAAATAATCTATAGCTTAATTTAAATACTAATATCAAGAAACAAACACACATACCGAGTCTATCATGGACTTTGATCGGCTCTTTGACGTAAGCAGGGTCAGATTTTCCAGCAGCATTCACAGTGAAGATCCTGAAAACATACTCCTGTCCATCAGTTAGACCTGTCACCACAAAGTCAAGGTTGGGGCATTGCTCTGGGGACTCATTGGCCTGAATCCACTCCACAGAACCCGGTTTCTTGTATTCAACTAGGTAGCCAAATATCCGGCCTTTGCCATCGTGGCGAGGTAACTTCCATTTCAGACTGACTGAGTCCTTGGTCTTGTCATAGGCTTCTGGTGTCACTGGAGGGCTGGGGCACACTGTGGGAATTGACATGCAAGACTGTTAACTACAGTGATAAAAAAAAAATATAAATATAATGGCTTATCTTATGAATCTGTGCCAATTCCCCTTTCATTCATAAAACAACATACTAAAAATCATAACAGAATGCTAAAGAAAATCCTCTCTGACACTGACCAATGGGATCTTTTGCAAGGATGGGTTTAGATGGTTCACTAGGATCGCCAGTTCCCAGTTCATTTTCAGCCATCACCCTGAACTCATATTCGCAGCCCTCCACTAAATCCTGGACTCTGAACTGGGTGGCCGGGTAAAGTGGTTCTCTGGTAGCTCGGGACCACCTCTTGGCTGTGGTCTCCTTTTTCTCTAAGATGTAGTTGGTGATGGGCTTCCCACCATCACGTGGCCGATTCCACAGAATCAGGGCATTGGTGGCATACACCTCCCTTACTGTTGGTATTTCAGGGGCCTCAGGGACTCCTACAGGTAAGTACAAAAGAAAAATGTAAAGATCCTTAGAAATGTGTCTGTGTGAGTTGTTTCTCAGAAAGTTTATTTATTTCTATATTCAAATTCAGTTAACCATGGATTGAAATGGATCATCACTTCATTTCATTTTTAGAGCTTCTAGAAATTAAAATGTACAGAAAAGTCCCAAAATGTTTCTACTGAGATGGTAAAGGAAATATTGTAGATATCTTGTGAGAGATGTATGTGTGCAGAACATACTAAATAGATCTTTGGCTCTCATCTCCTCAGACTCCAGAGGGTCACTGATACCATACATGTTCTCAGCAGAGATTCTCATGATGTACTCCCTGCCCTCTGACAGTTTAGGGATCTGAAAGGGGAAAATATGCCCACATCACTGAATTTTACAGGCCTGTTTTCCACGAAAGTGTGATACCACAGCAGCAAAAACAATCTTGGTGGAACACTAACCTTGCAGCTAGTCTTGGTAGTAGCAGATGTAACCGTTGTCCACATGTCTCTGTTAGTGTCTCTCTTTTCAATTATATAGTTGGAGACATCAACACCACCACTATCCAGAGGAGGTTTCCAGGAGATGATCATGTACTCCCTGTGGACCTCTTCAAATATCACTGGGCCAACAGGAGGAGTCGGACGATCTACAGGAAAGACAGGGACAAGAGTGGGTTTGTAGCAGGTTTTCAGGTGGAATGTGGGAATCTCTGATCATTCAGGAAATTGTGTAGGTATATATATATCACGCACCAACAACTGTGACATTGCAGACGCCTTTCCTTGATCCAGTATTGTTCTCCACCACCACCACATATCTGCCACTGTGCTCACGCTGAGCTTTCATCAGTCCAAGTGACATGGTAGTCAGCGTATTCTTGAACATAACGTGTTTGTCAGCCTTCACCTCCTCATCGTCTCTATACCAGGCAATGGAAGGGAGGGGCTTGCCCATGTAGCGGCCCTGTAGTAGGCAGCTCTCACCAACACGAATGATAATTTTATCACGGAAGTCCAGCTCAATAGTTGGTGGCTCTGAAATAGAGACAAACATGAAATTGATATAAATGATTTGTGCCGTCACTGAACTTCAAAGTAACCTGTGTTATGTAACCTTGTGTTTCTAATGCTTATTCTATACTACTGGCACTGGTTAACTTGTACAGTTACTTTAAGTTGAACATCCTCCATTAAGGGGAGAAAACTCAGATCTATCTCTCAAAGGGGCTGCTTCACAGAGGTCTGTGCACTGTGAGTGCTTTTCTACTTAAATTTTAATAAGTTATAATTTCCTACTAATAATTCTTTTCCTCTTTGTTTCTCTTGCATCTGTAATTTTGATGTGTGGCTAACAGAACAAATAACATGTTTTTCCTACCACATACATATATAATTTCTTTGAGGGATAATTGAAACCCTTCTAATTAAACTGCATATTAAAAATCACACATGTAATGCTAAAACTTGTCTTGTTGTCTCATCTTGTTGAGTGCTCACCTAGTTCATCTTTGCAGGTGATTGGTTTGGTGCAGAATGATGGCTTGCTGGGGCCAACCTCATTGACAGCAATAACCCTGAACTCATAGGTGTCCCCCTCCCTTAGACCATCATATGTATACTTCCTCTCCAAAAGCTTCTCCTTCGTCAGTCGGGTGTACTTGTCTTTACCGATCATACGCGCCTCCAGAATATACATGGTGATTTCTGAACCGCCATCATACTTTGGTGGTTTCCATGTCACACTGATCAAATCCTTGGTGACTTTGGTTACCTCCAACTCCTCTGGACGATCAGGAGTGCCTGGTGGGGATACCAAAGTTAAAATTTTAAGGTATGTACTGAAATGTATAGCTTTTAAGACTTATTTTACAGTTTTACACAAAAAATATGGGCTCATGGTAATTGAATTTGTATTATTTTTGTGATGAGTATATTCATTAGCTCAAACTCACTGATTGGGTCCCTGGCGACAACTTCAGCTGCTGTCTCCACAAACGGTCCAATGCCGATTGCATTCTCTGCCGCCACTCTAAAGAAGTAGGACTTTCCAGTGGTAAGCCCATGAGCAATAGCATTTGTTCTACTGGCAGTGAAAGACACCGAGGTCCAGGCCTTACGCTCCGCTTCACGCTTTTCTACAATATAGTTACTGATAGGTGAGCCACCATCATTCTCAGGGAAGAACCAGTTAAGCTTGCAAGAGTCGCTGCTCAGGCTCTCTGCATTGAAAGGAATGCCAACAGGTCCTGGGACATCTGTGGGGACAAATGTTCAGGTTTTAATTCATGAAAATAAAAATATATATAAACATGTAAAAAGCATTTACCCAGAACTTCCACAGTGACATTTTTCTTCTTCTCTCCTCCAGCATTCTTGGCAGTCAGTGTGTAGACACCAAGGTGCTTCCTGGAGCAAGGTTTGATAATGAGAGATGAACTGATGACTGTTGTCTCCACTTTGGCTTCAGGAGGCAATCCAGCTCCATCTCTGCTCCAGATGACCTCTGGAGTTGGCTGGCCAGACACATAGGCAATGATTCGGATCACACCACCAGCATGGACCACCATCCTCTCTTTGACTGAGGCATCCAAGTCAACCTCAGGACCAACTGGTAGGTAAATGGTTAACGTTACATTTTTCATCAATGAAACTGGATTGACTTGATTTATAGTCATCTAAACACACTCACTTGTTCTGTCATTGACTTCAAGCACTTCAGGAACTTCTCCTGGCTCACCATTCCCAGCAACATTGAAGGCAGTCACTCTGAATTTGTACTGACCACCAGCTTTTAGGCCAGTGATCACAAATCGAGTGCCACGGATCTCTGTCTCCTTGGCCTTGAAAAACATAAGGATGGAGGTATTAAATTAGTTCTGACATACAGATCTACCTTCTGGTTCTTGTAATCCATACCTTGACCCAGGCCTCAACCCCTTCCTCCTTGTATTCAACCCAGTAACCCAGGATCTTGGACCCCCCATCCTTCAGAGGAGGAATCCATTCAAGATCAACAGTAGAACTTGTCCAATCAGATACCTTGGGTATTGGGGGAGAGGGAGGTGCTAATGGAAAAGACAAACAGGTGATTAGATCATAATCTGAGCATTTTTTGATTCAGTTTTAATATCCGTATAAACACTTACAAATGGGGTCTCTGGCAAAGATAGGATCTGTGGAAGGACTCACAGGTCCAGGTCCTGCAGCATTGATGGCAGTGACTCGAAACAGATACTCAGAGCCCTCAATGAGGCCAGTTACTACAAAGGACTCTCCCAGACCCATGGGACGGATAGGGTCACGTGTAACACGTGACCAGCGTTTGCCTGTTGTCTCTTTTCGTTCCAGCCAATAGCCAGTAATTGGCGTGCCACCATCATCTTCTGGTTCCTCCCAGTTAATAGTCATGGAGTCCATAGTTATATTAGTGACAGTTGGCTTCTCACATTGTCCAGGAACAGCTGTAAAAGGATAAACATAGAGAAGCAAGATTTACAGGGAGTTTAAGGATTTACAGACTTATTTAATATGTCGGAGAACATCAGCCAGACTCACTATACAGGTCTCGGGCAACTTCAGGTTCACTGTCCAGTGGTTCTCCAACTCCATATTTGTTCTGGGCCATAATACGGAACACATATTCATGTCCTGTCATTAGGTTCTCCACTGTCCAGATCCTCTCTTTAGGCTCACTGGTGACAGGAACCCAGGACTTCCTATTGGCTACACGCCTCCAGATGACATAATTAGTTACTTTAGAGCCACCATCATCCTTTGGTGGAAGCCAGGAGAGTGTAATCTTCTCTGCACCAATCTCCTCAAACTTAATGGGAGCAGAAGGAGGACCAGGTCGTCCTGAATGAAGCAAAAACAGGTTTAAGCTGCAGGAATTGTGCTGCTTACTATATCTGAATTACCCTTTCTTCTAGTAGGTCATGCATAAGACACTCCTTGCACATATTTATAATAATAAATAATAATAATAATAATAATATAATTTGGTGTTCTAGTAATTTCTCTACCGAGAACGTTGAGCCTCATCTCCTTCGAGGCTTTGCCCAGACTGTTGGAGGCTGTTAGTGTGTAAAGACCAGTGTCAGGACGTTTGCCTTGCTGGATAAGCAATGTGCAACTGTCATCAGAGACGATCTTGTTGATGTGCTCATCATATTGAACTTCCACTTTGTTGTCTGACTTGTGAGGTGGAGCTTTGTACCAGGTGAGGGTGGGGAATGGACACCCCCGGATTTTGGCGACGATGGTAATGTCAGAGCCCTGTTCAACCTCCATGAACTCTTGGAGTTCAATAGAGGGTGCACCTGCAGAGGAACCATGAAACATATTTTTCAACAGAAACCAATAGGAACTGTACAGCATCACATTTTGGCATTTTAATCATGCTGGTCTTACAGCTCTGGTCTTGGATAATGATGGGTCCTGCTGTTGTTGAAGGTCGACTAGGTCCAGCCTCATTGTATGCCACCACTCTGAACTCATACTCATCTCCCTGAGTCAAGTCCTCTACCTTGAAACTGGTGCTTTCAACATCTCTCCGGTTACACCTGTTTTTGTAAAAAAAAAAAAACAACTCTGTGTAAATGATCGTCACAAAAAGGTGTTTAAGTATTTGCTCAGGTCACAGGTCCTAGACAGTAATAATTTACCTCCTCCACTGTTCCTTTTGGGTCCCGCTAGCATCCCAGCAGAGGAGATCCACACTGTAATGAGTGACTGGTGAACCACCGTCATTCTTTGGAGCCTTCCAAGTCAAAGCCACAGAGCCTTTCTTTACATTCTGGATCTTTAACCTTGTTGGAGCATCAGGGGGATCTGGAGGCGGCATACACATCTCATTTTACGTTCAGTTAACCGTCAGAGGAAAGTCAACAAATCAATTTTATGCAGAAGTATTTCCTTTTATCTGTAGAAAAGTAACTCAGAGAAGTAAGATGTTCCTGAAATTCTTCAAACAGAAGCTTAATACATTTATGCACACAACAGTGGGCTAAAGTGTAAACCTTGAGGAAAAGAATAATTTAGTGATAAATATGAGACAAACACATCTGATGGATGATTAGACTGAAGACATACTGATTGGATCACAGGCTTTGGTCCTCTCGATGGTCTGTGTGAATGGGCCAAACCCAAAGCGGTTCTCAGCCCGGATTCTGAACAGGTATTCCTGTCCATTGATCAAATCTGGAACCACCAAAGACTGAGCAGCACAGGCTGGATTGACCTGGACAAAAGACACCAGACAAAGATTTGAGATCACTACTAAACTGTGCCATGTGTGTAGAATGAACACATTGATATTGGACGTGCTGATTCTGACCTTGGTCCAAGCTTTGCCATTAACTGTTTTCTTCTCAATGAAGTAGCTCTTAACTCTCTCTCCCCCGTCACACTCTGGGGGTTTCCAGGTGAGTCGGCAAGTCCCCCTTGTCACATCACTGATCTTCAGGTCTCTTGGAGGTCCTGGCAGGTCTACGGATCCACAAATTAAGAAATTCAACACCCCAATGGATATCCCAAAAAGTGATTAAATCAATGTTGCCCAATGAATAATCTTTACATACCAAGGACAGTGACTCTGACTTTAACTACTTTGTGTCCTGCGGGACTCTCTGCATTGATGATGTATCGACCACTGTGGGTGAGTTTACTGATGGGGATAGTGACCACTGAAGTTGTGTCAGAAGAGTGGATCTGCATGATAGCACCAGCATGTGAGGAAAAGATCTTTTAGGTCATGTCCTCTCAATGTTTTACCAAAATATATTGGGCATGTATATTCATCCAAGCTTGGAATGGTCTCACCTCTGAGTCAACAGGCAGAGTGTGAAGATCATTCTTCTTCTCTGTTTCAGCAGTACCATCAAAGGTCCAGGTGACTTTGGGGAGGGGTCGTCCAGTGATAGTGGCAGGAATCCTGATGGTGGATGCCGCTCTGCAGTTCAGCAGATCATGAGCACTCACATCCAGAGTGACTGTTGGCTCAACTGAAACATATCCATGAACTTAACATCAGTGTGTTGGTGATCACATAAACAATTACTATTCAAAAGAAAACACTAATAACTACTTTATTATTTACACACACAGAGAAAGATATTCTAAAAAAGAGATTCTAACTCCATTACACTTCTACTGAAACTCAAAAAGGCATCAATTCTATGACCACACGGAAACCCTGGTGGACATCTTCAGTGTGCTGCACTTACTCAGGATGTCTTGAGTCAGGATCTCTGCTGTCCTTGCGGGCTCAGAGTTTCCAGCTGCATTCACTGCGTAGATCCTAAACTTGCACTTTTTGCCCTCCTTCAGGTCAGGAACAACAAGTTCAGTGGATGGGTGGAGCTTGTCGGCAGGATTGACCCTTCTCCAATCAGGACAGCCCTCCTCATGGACCTCAATTATGTAACCTTTGATTGGGCTACCACCATCTTTGTCTGGTGGAGTCCAACTGAGTGTGATGCTGTTCTTTGTCTTGTCTTTAACCTCCGGACTGCCAGGAGAGCTGGGAGGGTCTGAATCATGGGCAGAGGGTTGCAGGTCACATAAGCCAACAAACATCAATAGCAACCAACAAACCACAATTTTAAGGTAAATAAAATGTACAAAGAAACCATCTTTTTTTTTTCCTGAACCACCAAAGTTGACCACGAGACCTTAGTCTTTGACTCCATGCAAGCTTAATTTTGAATTATTAATCAGACAAATATATTTATGAAATATCACTCAATGGATCAGTATGTTCCCAAAACATTAAAAACATACTCACTGCATGGATCAACAGCAAAGCGACACTCAGAGGCCTCGCTGGGTGGTCCTACTCCTGCAGCATTGCAAGCTGCAATTCTGAACTGGTATTCAGTTCCTTCAATGAGCTTGAGCACTGTGTACTGCAGACCTTTAACGGCTGGTTTGGTTACTGGAGCTCTGTTGACGCGTCCCCAGTACACTGCACCACGTTCCCTTTTCTCCAGCCAGTACCCCTGGATGGTAGAGCCTCCATTGTCTAGTGGAGGATCCCATGTCAGAGTCATAGTGGTGGCAGTGTTGGAAATTATTTTAGGGTTACGTGGAGGACCAGGAAGACCAAATGGATCACTGAGTTGAACCTTCTCAGAATCACACCCATCACTGACACCATATTTGTTTTCAGCTTTGATCCTGAACTGGTAGGTACCATTTAAGTTCAGCTTGTATACCTGCAAGAGCAGAATCTCATTTTACATTTCACCTGTCATCTTACACCCTGCTACATATGATATGTCAAAAAAGTAACAACAAGTAATAGAATAAAGATATATTGAGTTACTATAATAGTGAGTCTCACTATTATAGTGATCGGTCTGTGGACACAACTCACCCCATATCTCCTGTCAATGAGATTGGTGGTCTGCACCTCAAAGTCAGACTTCTTCTTGCTGGCATCTCTGCGCTCAATGATGTAGTTGGTGATCTCACTGCCTCCATTGTCCTCCGGAGCATCCCATGTCAGGTAACATGAATCTGCTTTGATGTCTGAAACTACCACGCTCCTTGGAGGAAGTGGGCGGTCTGAAAAGACACCAATGAGTGATTCTTAATGTGTAAATTTAAACCTCAGTGAAACATTTTGGGGGAAAATGTTTTGTATTTCTTTTTTACCAAGAATCTCTACACGTATGACATGTTGAGCTTTGCCAAAGCAATTTTCAGCCACCAGTTTATAGTTGCCCTTGTCCTGCCTGACAGTTTCTGGAATTGAAATTTTAGTCCGCAGAGTGGTCCTGTCCACCTGAAGGGCAATGATAATACAATACTAACAACAACAACAACAACAACAATAATAACCACCAACTTGATGAAGTCCTTACCTCCTCTGTCTCCATTGTCATTTTTTCTTCAAGGGTCTCAATGACCACGTCGTCCTTCACCCACTGGAGAGACGGCAGAGGAAGTCCCTTCACCTCTGCTGGGATGTCAATGGCTGATCCCTTTTTCACAATGATGGCATTGCTCTTGAAATACTTCATGATGGTTATAACTGGAGCAACTGTAGACCATTGAACATTTGGTCAACTGTGTTCAGGTTATTTATTGCCACAAAGTCAAATTTATGAGAACATAATTATAATGGCTTTCTATTAAGCACTAATGTGTTGCAATTAGCTCAAGCAATTTTCATACTTTCATCATCCTGGATCTTTGCCGTTATTGGCTTCGATGGCTCTCCATCCCCAACCTCATTCACTGCTTTAACACGGAACTGGTACTCTTGGTTCTCTGACAGGTTCTCAACGGTGCCACAGCACTCAGTGAAGATTTTTCGGTTTGCCACATCAAACTCGTTGCTGTCAGACCTCATCTTCTCAACATAGTAGCCCCTAATTGGACTGCCTCCATCAGTGCGCGGTGGCTGCCATGCCAAAGTTATGCTGGTCTTTCCTCTGTCTGTGTAGTGCAATTTTTCAGGTGCAGATGGAGTACCTGAAACATTGTGACAATATTGGATCAATTCGCAAAACTGCAGCAATATTTTTGTGTCACAAAATTTCATTAGTGATTTTTTGTTGAATTGCTATGTTTTACCTTTTGGATCTTGTGCCAGGATGGGTCCTAGGTCAGCTGGAACTCCATCACCATACTTATTTCGGGCAATGACCCTGAAATCGTACTCTTCACCTGCTAGTAGACCCTGAATGTCACATTTGCAAGATGCTGTCTCCAGGGGCTGGCGGAAAAGTTTCATCTTTGCATCTTTTCTCAGCACCTCATAGCCAATAATGTCACTTCCACCATTGTCATGAGGGTCAGACCATGTAAGAGTAATATTCTTCTTGGTTACTGTTACTGCCTTCAGGTCAACCACCGGTCCAGGGACATCTATGGAAATAGAACAAAAGTAAACTATTGGAATAAAGCAAGGTGTGACGCTAATTGCAAAATATTTAGGACTCAAATATGTATTTAAAAAAACAAAAGACATTCATATTTTAGAGTGAACACTGACCCATAATATCCACTCTGGTTTCAGCAGTCTTTGTGCCACTGCTGTTTGTACCAGATATTTGGTACTTTCCATGGTCTGCCCTTTTGGCCTTCTTGATAAACAAAGTGGTATTCTTGCCCTCTGTTTCTACAATCATTCGGTCCTTGTCAATTTCATTTTCATCCTTAGCCCATTTAACTTCAGGCTGGGGTCGACCAGTCACCACAGCAGGAAGCTTAAGAGATTCTCCTGCTTTGATGATGACACCTTTCCTCACCGAGGCATCAAATTCCACAACAGGAGATTCTGAAATAAATGACATATCAGTTAGACCAATCGGAGTAAAGAAAGGCATAAGCATCCAGAGCTGTACTAGAAGTGGTACTACTGAAATTTGTAGTGCAAGGTCAACATTATGTGTATTAAGATGAGACATTTTGATTTTTAATTGTGTCCTGTTGTTCCTGTCTGAAAGTTAAATTGTCCTAACCTTGAGGCTCTTTCACCGTCACGGGTTCAGTCACACCAGGAGCTCCGGGACCAGCATCGTTGACAGCTATAACACGGATGTAGTAATCTGCTCCCTCAATGAGACCAGTCACAGTGTAGGTCAGATCTTTACATCTGAACTCTGTACTGCGTGTCCATTCCTTCTCCCCAGCCAAAACCTGTCATCAGAGCACATGTTGACCTTCACAGTAACCAAAGAGTACTCTGTTGATTTAAACTGTTTCCCATTAATATTTCAGTTTCAGGGAATGTGAAATCGACAATTACCCTTACCTTTTCAACATGGTATCCCAAGATATCTCCTCCACCATTATAGAGAGGAGGCTTCCAGGCCACAATGACAGAGTCCTTCCCAGTGTCTACAATCCATGGTGTGGGAGGGCCAGGAGGCACTGAGGGGACAATCGACATTATCAAACTTGACTGGATAGTTTTTAAAAATATACCTGTGCTCTTGGTAAATACAAATCTAAAGAAATACTGAAATCCCAAAGGCACTGCAAGAGTTATAATCTATATATGCAGTTTAAAGAAGCCCAAAATGAACAAATGGTCAAAAACATGCTTCCTACTGACTCATGACTGGTGTGAGCGCAACCACCTGTGATTATATGATGGGACGATACCTCACACTCTGGTCAACATGCAGGGTTCAGATGTTGAAATGAGGGACCTGGGTTATTAACAATAAAATGGACCCAGCAGTGATTCCATGAACAAAAAAGGGCAAAGCCGCCACCACCTGAAGAGGCTGAGGTTCTTTGGAGTTTGTACAGCTCTGCTAATTCAATGTAAACTACATCATGGACAACGCTTCTGACCTGGAGGGTCTGAGCAGCTCCTTCAGACTGATGCACCCTCACTTTTAAAGGAAACTCTACCACTGGTCTCTCATTCCCATTGCTGTACAATTCCACAGTTTAGTTGTTCATTTGTTCATGGGCACAATAAGAAAAACTTGTCTGCAATAAAGCTCATTGATCTATGTAACTTGACTGTATATAGCTGGCTTTGATTTGATGTGCAATATAAACATTTTTTATTCATTTTCTATTTGTACATAGCGTGTTTATTTTCCCCTTCATGTGGTAATAAAATTAACCTTAATCTTCCACTGATCAGAAGGTTCGTGGCTAGATATCTCAGACCCTTGAACTCTGCACAGCTGTCTTGTAGAAAAGAGTGAATTCCAAATTACCCATCATGCCGTGTTTTCAATGAACACACGATTGACACATTCTTCCAATGAGCAGAACCGTTCAAGTGAGACAATATCTGCACCAGTGTGTCAATGTTACAATAGACAGTTTAATTTAGTAAACTCAACTGTTACTAATAACGGTATTAATAACTGATCTCCTCACATTAGCTAGCATTAGCTAATGACCAAGAATTGCTGATCTAATTTTACGTTTTTTTATGTTACAGGAAGACATTGTCTGATACAGAAATAAAAACTAAAGAAAGATAAAGTGCAGATCAGAATCAGTTGTTTAGGTTTTGGCTGCACACAACACTTACAGATAGCATCCATGGCAGTGGTGCGGTCAGTGGGCTCGCTGAAAGGCCCAGGCCCAGCCAGGTTCTCAGCGCACACTCTGAAGATGTAGGTGAGACCCTCCATGAGGTTGCTGACCTTGACCTCCAAAGAGTTGATGAGGGCTCGGTTTACTCTGGTCCAGTGTTTACTGTTCACCTCCTTCCTTTCAATCCAGTAGCCCAAGATTGGACTTCCATTATCTTTGGGTTCATGCCAGGAGAGGTGGGCAGTGCTGGCTGTCACCTCATGCACTCTGGGAGTGTTGGGAGCATCAGGGGGATCTGAAGACAAAAGGAGAGGGTATGTTCACATTGTTCGTTTATGAAAACGTAGATTTGTAAACCCAGACTGATAAAAGTGTAGCATTAGCAGATCAAGGGGAGATGCAAACGATTTGAAGGAAGAATGAAACCATGCGGGATTGCAGAGTGCACCCTTAAGAACCTGAACTGATATTTTAACATGATTTATCTATTTTTCACACACCAAACTGGTTCTTGGCAACCAGCGGGTCAGAGATGCATGGTGGACCACAGCCAAACTTGTTTTCAGCTGTGACCCTGAAGATGTACTCTTTTCCCTCGATCAGCTTTGTGATAGGGAAGCTGTTGCCCTTCAATGTGGAGGTGATGGTGATCCAGCCGATTTCATCATTCTTGTTGTCCTTCTTCTCCAGAATGTAGTTCAGGATCTCGCTGCCACCATCATCCTCGGGAGGTTCCCAGTTGCATATAACTGAAGTGTTCCTGATTTCATCAAAGGTAAAGTTGATCGGAGCACCAGGTTTGTCTGCAAACACAACAGAAGGAGTTGAGGTCACGCGCAAGTATTGATAGAAGTACTTGAGCTATTAATGGGGCTGTAAATCTAATTTTATTACACAGAAAGTTGCTGACATGACATCAGGCAAAACCAATTGAAACTGACTTCTTACCAAGAACATTGACAATACAAGAAGCACTGGCCACTCCATGAGTGTTCTCCACTTGGATGGTGAAGTTGCCATGATCTGCTCTGACAGCTTCACGAATCATCAACACTGACTGCCCCTTCTGTGTCTGATCCAGACCCAGACGCTCACGCAATGGAGTGATGAACTCCTCTTCTGGTTCAGGAACCTTAAGAGAACAAATGAAAGCATACAAAATTCTCTAAAGACCGAAATCTAGCCAGGGCTTTTCTGAGACTTCTCTGGACACAAACCTTTGTCTTCTTCTTCTTTTTGGGCATAGGAACAATCTTTTTGGTTGGTTCTTTAGTGACATCCTCATTGTTCCTCAGCCAAGTAATTTTGGGATATGGAGAACCAGAGACGTAGGCTTGAATTTGGATCTCCTCCCCCTTCTTTACACAAAGACCAGACTGCACGCGTGTGTGAAGAGTGACATTTGGTTTTTCTGAAAATGAAAAGAAATCAACCAAATCAGGCTTACATTGCTACGGCTGATGTACAATTTACATTGAATTTGTGGACTTTACTTTATATTTTGATAAAGTGTGCTATACATCAAAATAGTTAAACTAAAAACAGACTTATGACAAATAAATTATGGCATAATGCTTTGCTGGAATGTTCTCAACATGTTTGGTACTGGATCGTGCACAATGGCTGACCACTGCTCATATGGAAGTGCCCAGACGTAACCTCACATGTACTCTATAT
Source organism: Lagocephalus sceleratus (assembly GCA_911728415.1). Taxonomy (NCBI): domain Eukaryota; kingdom Metazoa; phylum Chordata; class Actinopteri; order Tetraodontiformes; family Tetraodontidae; genus Lagocephalus; species Lagocephalus sceleratus. The sequence continues at coordinate 11,146,232 of CAJVRN010000216.1, read as the reverse complement.
GTGATAATAGCACATATCTAAAAGAGTAAATGATGAAGAAAATAAAACATAAGAGACCCTAATCATTTTCAATAGAGGTACATACCAACAGGGTCAGCCGCTTTCACTGGTTGTGTGCTGCGAGATGGTTCACTGACTCCAGCAACATTCTCAGCTCGGACCCTGAACTGGTACTCCATGTTTTCTTTCAGGCCTGGTACCACAAAAGAGAAGCCAGGTACCAGGCTCGGGGTCACCCTCTCATAGCGGTCACCATCCTTCTCGATCTTTTCCACAATGTAGCCTTGAATGGGACAACCGCCATCGTTGTCTGGAGCTTTCCACGTGACGGTGATGGACTTGGATGTTGGGTCACGAGTCTCTACCTGGAGAGGTGGGTCTGGTTTCTCTGTGAGGTCAAAGTTAACAAGTTAATAATTAGTAAACACATGGGTGCTAACAAAAAACAGACTTCTGACATAATTTACAGATGCTGGTGTTCTAAAGTTCTCAGAGAGTAAAAGATCAGAGAGCAGAACCTACGTTTCACTTCTTCTGTGATGACTGGGTTGCGTAGTTCCAGATATTCTCCAGCTCCAACCTTGTTCACAGCTTTCACTCTGAAGAAGTACTCACAGTTGACATAGAGATCTTTGACCATGCGGGTCAGAGTGTTCTCTCCTGACATGACAGGCATATAGGTCTTTTTGGAGGCCTCGCGTCGCTCCAGGGTATAACTGATAATTGGGGTTCCACCATCATCCTCTGGCATTTCCCAGCTGATTTTGCATGAGTTCTTGGTGATGTCACTGGAACAGATGTCTTTACACTGACCAGGGAGGCCTGCAAGGTCATGCAGAAATTATGAATGGTTTACAAAAAGCCAAAAAAAGCATTTATTGCATTTGAAAACATCCTATTTACTAGTTCAACGGCATATAAACAGTCAAGTGAAGGATGAAGAAAATCCTACCAATAACTTTGACGTTGACAGTACCAGTCACTGTTCCCAGACTGTTTGTCAGGACGATGGTGTAAGAGCCAGCATCGGCATGCATGCACTTGAGCAATTCTAGGTGAGCATCATTCATCTCCAGCGTCACAGACAATCGGTCATCAACTTTACACTCTACTGTGTCCTTCTGCCAGACCATTGTAGGCGTTGGAATGGCCTTGTAGGGAACCTTCAAGTGGAGTTTTTCACCCTCAATCACAACTATATCCTGCGTCTCCAGCCCCAAGGTAGGGGCACCTGTAGGCACGAATATGGTTATTAGTTTGTTCATTATTATTGACAAAATAATAGAATTATCTTTGAGTACTTACAGTCAGGGTCCTTTGTGAAGACCTTATCTGAGATTTCAGAGGGATCCCCAGTGCCAATGGAGTTTATGGCACGTACCCGGATGACATATTTTTTCTCTGGTTTGATTCCATCATCAATCCTGAACTTGAGCTCCTTAATGGGCCTGTTGTTGACCCTAAGCCACTTCAGTTCTGGACGAGCCTCTGCTACCTCTACATGATAGCCAGAGACTGGACAGCCACCATCTTTAGCCGGAGGCTTCCAGGTGACAGTGATGTGTTCTCTGCTGGCGTCGGGAATGGCCAATTCTAAAGGAGGAGATGGAGCACCTGAAAGCGAAGAGGAGAGTGTGACTTAACAACTTCTGAATGGCACAAACAGCTACTTAAAGTGTGCTCTTACTGGTTGGGTCCTCAATATTGAGAATCTCAGTAGGTTCACTTGGATCTCCAACTCCTGCCTCGTTCTCAGCTCTGACCTGGAACTGAACCTCAGACCCTTCATCCACATCTGTCACTTTGAACTGACTCTGTCTGTCTGGAGTCTTGCAGCACTTCAACCAACGGGTTCCCAGTTTTTCCTTCTTTTCAATGACATATCTGGAAGAGAAAAGGTCATAGCCAACATCAATCAGACCATCATCTCCTGTGCAAACACTTTGATGTTGTTTAAAGCAAGGCTTGAACTCACAGTAAATGTCCTGGACAATGTCTCAATATTCACATTTATGATTATCTGACTAGCACTGGACTCATTTCAAATATAGTTTGACAGCTGTTCACAAACATACTTGGATATAGGTCGTCCGCCATCACTCTTGGGAGCTTCCCATTTGAGTTCGACGTGTCTTTTAGTGACCTCCAGCACAGTCAGTGCATAAGGAGGCCCAGGTGTTGCTGAAGAAAAGATCAAACATTTTTATATCTGTAGCTTCTCTTCTTTGCGGTCCTGCTAAGGGTCTAACTGCTAAATGTCTCTTGACGTGTCTTGACATGTCACTGGGTATATGTGAGAACTTACTGAAAGTGTCTTTGGCAAGCACAGCATCCTCCAGCTCACAGAATTCGCTCATTCCCACAGAGTTCTCAGCAGCAACACGAAACACATACAGCGAGCCTTCATTGAGAGGAGAAACAGTGTATTTGAGGTCCTTGACTGTGGTGTCAACAGTCTGCCATGCCTTCCGCCTAACATCTCTCTTCTCCACCACGTAGTTAGTTATGGGTGAACCTCCATCACTGCTGGGCACCTGCCATTTCAGGTCAGCATTAATCCTGGTGATGTTGCTCACCTCCAGCCACTGAGGAGGTGATGGAGGATCTGTTCAATTGAAAATAGGAGAATGAGATTCAGTAAACAAAATTAGTTTTATTCCAAGTCAAAACAATCCTGTGTGATTAATACTGGAAGCATGATTGAGGAGAACTGTCAAAAAACGTTTTGGAAAACCAACTTTGAATTCTGCATCATTATTGTTTTGCTATTTTTAGCATGTAGAAACTGAACTCACAGAGTCTCTCTTTGCAGACCACAGGGTCACTGGGTTCGCTGGGCTCGCTCTCACCAGCTTTGTTAACAGCCTTGACCCTAAATGAATATTCTTGTTTTTCCTTCAAGCCCTGTAGCTGGTGTTCAGTAAGAGGAACATTTTCTGCGATGCAGACCCATTCCTCACTTCCAGTCTTCTGGAATTCAATAATATATCCTTCAATCTTTGCCCCGCCATCATGCTCAGGTCTGGTCCATGCTAGCAAGGCTGAAGTCTTTCCAACGTCCCTGACAACAGGTTTACCAGGAGCCCAGGGAGGATCTAAAGTACAGTATGGTGGTAATAAGATTATTTCAGCATTGTTCACACTTGTGGAACAAAAGGATCTGACATATAGCTGATACCAATGGGGTCTTTAATGAGGACAGGGTCTGTTTCTGAACTTGCTTTTCCAGGCCCAGCCAAGTTCTCAGCCAGAACGCGGAAACGGTATTTCTTCTTTGTACGGAGCCCCTTGACCCTGAGGACATGGTAGAGCATTTTCAATGTTTATCCTGCCAGATTTCTTTATATAGTTGTGATATAATTTTACCTGAATGTTGTGTCTTTAATTGGTAGTTTGTTGCATCTGATCCATTTTTCACTCTCTGGATCAAACTTTTCAACCCAGTAGCCAGTGATGGGGCTGCCACCATCTTCATCTGGCTCAAACCAAGTCAGAGTGACTGCATCTTTAGTGATATCAGAGGGAGTGACTCTGGTTGGAGAACCAGGAGGATCTGAAACACATGGGAAAAAATGTGAGTTTTGTCAAGGTTTGTTTAAAATGAGAGATTTTGAATTACAGGAAATGCACATACCAAAGGAATACTTGGCAATGATTGGTGTGTGCTCTGCAGGTTCACCAATACCAAACTGGTTCTCAGCACTAATCCTGAAGACGTACTCCTTCATACCAGTGAGCTTGCAGGCTTTGAAGGTTGTGTGTTTGACTGTAGCTGACAACTTTACCCATTCTTCTTTGTCTGTTTGTCGACTTTCCACAATGTAATTAGTAATGGGTGAGCCGCCATCATCTCTGGGAGGGTTCCATGCCAAGCAGCAAGACTCACTGGTGATCTCAGATATGTCAAAGGCAGCTGGAGGGCCTGGTTTATCTAAAAGGAATTAAATAATGACAATCAAAGCAGATTTCTGATGTACATGAAGATGAAGATGCCTTTTTCTATACTTTTGTGCTAAGTTTTTAATTAGTCCTCTCGGCTAAAGGGATATCATCTAACGCAATAAATACCAAGAATGTTGACATCGATGGTCGCGGTAGCACGTCCGCAAATGTTGACAGCCTCAATGATGTAGGTGGCGCTGTCTCCTCTTGTGGTATTGGCAATGGAAAGCTTTGAGTGATCAGGCTGAGTGTCAATGCTAATGCGATCATCCGCCCGCAAGACCAGGTCAGCCTTTGTCCATTTTACACGAGGGTTAGGTTTGCCCTTAACGTCAGCAGGAAGCTCGATCTTGGTTCCTGCTCTTGCAGTCAAACCAGCCAGCAACTTCACATCAAGCTGGATCTCTGGAGGTTCTGAGCAAGAACATCAGAAAGAAAGGATTTTTGTAAATTCATCACATCACATTTGTGACACATTAAGTAAGAAAAAAAAATTCCTGCATTAGTTTGATGACATAAATGCATATGGATGCCTTAGCTCAAAGTTGCAGAGCAACTGGCTGCTGTGACGTGAAAGCACAACTGTGTGGCCCAAGAACAACAAAGTAAAAGAGGGCGGGTACGGGGGCTTGACTCCACCCATAATCCACCTGCTGTGAAATGTATTAGTGTGTAGACAGAAAGTCCAGTTGCATAAATGATTCATGCCAATGAAGCGAGAAGTGTTGTCCAACACATATTCTCACTCCTTGTGAGACGAAAAAGAAGAACGAAATACCTCTGGCATCCACAGCCTGGATGTCGTCAGTGGCACGGCATGGTCGGCTAGCTCCCAGTTTGTTGAAAGCTCTGACTCTGTAGCTGTACCATTGACCTTCAATTAGGCCGGGCACCTGCAACCTGTGAGGACAAAGAACCAGAAAAGTCAGAGAAGAACAGCAAAGGAAAACTGTGCAGAAAAATTACTGAGGACCTTTGCTCTTACTTTAGTTCAGGAAGTGGATCGCCACAGGGTTCCCACTTATCAGTACCACGCTGGCATTTGTCCACAACATAGCCCTTGACTGGGGTACCGCCATCATACTTGGGAGGTTCCCAAAACAGGAAGATGCTTTTGGCACACTTATCACGCCATTTTAGGTTCTCAGGGGGGTCAGGTACAGCTGAAAAGATTAAAAGCATAGTAGCCCAGGTTTGTGTCTGAAAAAGCATCAGATATCTAGCTATTGTAATTATGAAATGATGAATGATTATTATTGTTATTAAATATATACTGGCAGGAGAGGAGATGTTGACAGGCTCATCAATATAGGCTGGTTCTCCAGGTCCACACTTGTTGCAGGCGGTCACACTGAACAGGTATTCTTTTGCTTCAATCACATCAGTTATGGTGTGTTCCAGGTCCAGGACACCAGAAGCTACCTGTAAATTTTTTATATATATACATTTTTTAAATCATAATGCGTCATTCACTATTTGGCGCTAAAGATTTGATCTGTTTTTGGTAACCGCCCGCCCCGTAGCCCGTGTTTAATGTCTCAACTGTTGCCTTGTCAACTTGCTACTATTTTCGTGAAATGTGATCGAATCACATAAATGCCTTTTACAACATCTTTTACAGCTTTGTGTTAATAACTCTAAATTTAAATCTAAAGTAGTCTTTATGACATTGTGGGAAACTTTTGATTGATTAAACAAAAGTCCCTGATGGGCATTCAGCCTTTTCATCCTGCATTATTCACATAGTTTCAACTCCCACCAAACCAGTCAGAACTGAAAAACCTTGCAAATGAGTCAAGTTGACTCTCTCCTAGAGAGAGTCCTTTATGGATTCGATTAGACAGTTTAAGATTCTGGTTGTGTCCTTGATGGTGACAGAAGAAGAGGTAGGTCATGATCTCATGGACGTGAGAGCTGAGCAGGACTTCACATGTACCTTGACCCAGGTTTTGCGTGACACTTCTCTCTTCTCAATCTGGTAGTGGGTGACTGGACTTCCTCCATCATGTTCTGGCGCCTCCCACATCAGGTGGACATGGTGTCTGGATACCTCAGCCACCTTGAAGTCTTTTGGAGCACTGGGGCATGCTGGGGAAAAAAAGGTGCACAAGCAGTTGTTAAACTCGGTCAAGCCATGACTGGTGGATTATTAGACTCCAATTGGCAAAAAAATGTTTGAATCAAAGACACGTGCACATTATGACATTCCGAAACTATAAGAAAATCAGATATGATGATTAGATTACTCCAAGTCTTCAATTAAACATTTGAAATAGAGAATCTAACTGACTCAGTTGTCTTTGATCCAGAAGAGGAAGCTAGTCTACCATTAGGCCAACAACTAGTTTTGGATACATTATTATGATCATTTAATAGCAAGGGATTCTTTTCATACCAATGACATTGACTTCAATCTCTCCAGAAACAGAAGAAATGTCATTCTCAAGCTGCAAGGTGTACGTTCCTTTGTCTGGACGCATGCTTGGCACGACTGTCAGTTCCGTGAACGTTGGCTTCGTCACCAAGGAGATGCGCTCGTCAGCATTCAACTCTTTTTCTCCAAAGGTCCACTTAGCAATAGGAGTTGGGTATCCAGTGATGGGGACCCGAATAGTGAGGGGCTGAGGTACAATCACCTCCAGACCACTCCTGAAGGCACTGAGGTCAAAGGTTGGACCAACTGTCAAGGCACAGACGTTATTTTAGTGTTATAAGAAAAGTGTGGTTAATTCTGCATCCAGTTAGACAGAAATACATTTTTTGTATGGCTTACAACTTATTGTCACTTAAGTTAATTTACATAGGATTTAGTTAAATTTAATAAAAACAATTTGAAGATATATTTTCTTAACAACACCGTTCTTTATTCTATATTTATTTGTTTATTCTAAACGTATTTATTTGCTGTTAATTTATATTTATACCATGGGGGTCATCAGCAAGCAGAGGTCCCAGCTGCTGTGCAGGGTCAGAGACCCCAGCAGCATTCTCAGCACACACTCTGTACAGGTACTTCTGACCTGGTTTCAGCCCAGACACCTGAAGACAATCATCAAAATAACAAGGGCATCGTCTCAGGCTTGATCCATACATGTAGATTTGCTACGACTACAACTACAATTTTATGCAAACTATAATTTTTTTTAAAGCTTTTAATGGTAAATCATGAAGAAAATAGTTTACTCTGTAGGAAAGGTCAGGACATAGTCTGGCATTGCATCGGAGCCACTTGTCAGTGCCGTCTTCACACTTCTCAATGATATAACCAGTGATCATGCTGCCTCCATTGCTAACAGGGGTTTCCCAGGTCAATGTGACAGCCGTCTTGATTTGGTCACTGAAGTTCAGATTCAAAGGCGGGCTTGGCCTCTCTAAAGTAACAACAACAATAAAATTAGATGTCCTGGTGGTAATAAGAACTTTGACCAGAAAGGCTATTTCACACACCAATAGGATCCATGATCTTAACAGGGTTAGTAGCAAGACTGGGCCTGCCCACGCCAGCCCTGTTCTCAGCTCGGACTCTGAAGATATACTCCTTGTTCTCCACTACATCGTTGAGTGTGGCAGAGAGGTCGTGTGGACTGCACACCAGGGCTGCCTCCCATTTCACAGATGTCCTGTCACGGAGCTCAATCACATAGGCTGTGATTTCAGAGCCTCCATCAAACTTGGGGGGTTTCCAGGTAATGGTGGCCCCAAACTTGTTCACTGTTTCAACTGCAACATTCTCAGGAGCATCAGGAACATCTGGTAACAAAAGACACACGTAGCAGACGTACAAAAGTTAAGGTAAGATGTGCAAATGTATTTGAGGTTGTTGGACATCTTACCAAACTTGTTCTTAGCCTGGACTGCTTCCTCTGTGACAACGGTAGGCCCACTGCCAACTCTGTTTCGGGCACAGACTCTGAAAAGGTACGCTGAATCCTTCTGTAGACCAGTGACGCAATACTCTGGAGTATCAGCACGGTCGGTAGCAAGCGACCAGGTCTTGCGCTTCACATCACGTCTTTCCACCACATAAGAAGTAATCTTGCTCCCACCATCACTCTCAGGTTCTTCCCAGGCCAGGCTGACCTCACCATCAGCAGTATCAACCACTCTCAGGTTTTTCACTGACCCAGGCACGTCTGAAAAGACACAGGTTTAATTACTAAGAATTATTTTGGATATTCTTGGTCCTAATAGAATCCGATCATTTGTCAGACGCACCGATGACATCCAGGACAATGAAGGCCTCTGCGGTGCCGTGCTTGTTTCGGATCACCACCTTGTACTGGCCCTGGTCCTCCTTGCTGGGGCTCTTAAGCCTGTACTCAGTCTTATCTATAGAAGTGTCAGTGTTCTGCACAGGCAGGCTGGTGTCTCCGAAGAACCACTCAGTGTCAGCGCGAGGGTAGGCATCATAGGGTACCTGCATGATGAAAGGCTTCCCAGCATCTGTTACCAGTTTCTGGTCGGTGGTTTTAATCTTGGGAACCGCTGCAGAGGAACACATTGGGCGTAGAACATTTGTTCGACTGTCTTATTGTGCTCATAGCTGTGGACTTACCTGCCAGTTCCAGCTTGGCTCTGGCATCCTTGTCTTTGGCCATGATTCTGTACTCGCCCTGGTCACGAGGTCTGATCTCACAGACCTGCAGCCTGTGGATTTTACCTTCGCTGATCATCTGGTACTTGTCTCCCTGGACAATGATCATGTTGTTCCTCATCCACTTCACCTCCACTCTGTCTTTGTTCAGCTCCACCTCAAACACAATGTCAGAGCCTGGAGGTTCAAACATGTCCTGAGGAGGTCTGATGATCTCAACTGGGGTCTCTGGAAGAAAACACAGTGTAATGTGAGGAATCTAAAGAGGAACATTTCTGTCAACCTTTTTGTGGAAAAAGAGTGCACCTTCAACAAAGAGCCTGGCTCTGGTCCTCCTCTCATCCACACTACAGGCATATTCACATTCATCATCCGGTCTACACTCCTTGATGATCAGTCTGCACACCTTTCCTTCCTTTTGCATGTGATATCTAGAACACAGTGGTTGCAGCAAAATCTCTCATTGACAATTTTTGATAGAGATTAGATGAGAAGTATCATGGGAAATGCTGTCCGCTGTTACCTGGCTGCCTCTCTGATTTCTCTGCCATTCTTGTACCACTTCACCGTAGCCTTCTCCTTGTTCAGCTTGCAGGTGAAATCAGCATCTTCAAACTCGGTCACTGTTTGGTCTTTGAGCTGCGCTGTAAAGTCTGTCGGTGCTTCGCTGACCATCAGTTCTGCTGTGCACTTGTCATCTCCTACCACAGCAGTGTACTCGCCTTCATCCTCCAGCACACAGTCTTTGATGGTCAGGGTATGTTTGAGGCCATCAGTTCTGTAGATAATGCGTTTGCTGAGCACCACTTCTTGGCCAGCCTTCATCCACTTGACCGTTGCCTCGGGCCGATTCACCTTACAAACAAAGCTGATGGTTTTCTTCTCCTGAGTTTCTATGTCCTCAATAGGATGCAAGAATCTGTGCTTCTCCTCTGTGGAGGCACAGGCAGACACAAATGTATGTGCATTAAGTCTTCTGTTTGTATTATATTAGTAACTCAATGTTAATCAGGAATAATTTAACCTTTCATGTTATATTCTGCCAAAAACAATAGATACACTCATGTGGAAGAGATGATTGTGCCTGCTTCACCCTTTCATTTCTTAGCAGTAATTAAGAGAAGTAACTTGGTCCCAGAACCTTCAAAACCATGCGTTCTTCTAATCACCTGCAACTTTAGCACTTGCTGTGCACTTAGCCTGCTCTCCTCTCTGATTGGTCAAACTGATGGTGTAGCTGGCCTCATCAGCCTTCTGAGCATCTCTGATCCTCAAGGAGAAGACGTTATCCCTCTGAACCATCATGTACTTGCTGGTCTCAAATATTGTCTCCTCATTCTTCAGCCACTTGGCCTTGGCTCCTTCTGCATTGGCCTCACAGTTGAACACAATTTCACTTCCTTCCTTTACCTCTGTGTCTTTAATTGGTGTGATGATCCTCAGTTTTTCTGTAATCAACAGAGACATAAATATATGCCCTGAACTCACCAACTTGGGAAACTGAAAAAGAGCCTTACCAGTCACAGCCAAATCAGCCGAGGCTTTGATCGTGCCGATGTAAGCGACATATCCACCTTCATCGCTCAGCTCACAGTTTTTTACTATGAGCGTTCTTCTTTTACCATCACTCACAATGGTGTATTTGTCCCCAGTTTCCAGCTCCTTATCCCCTCTGAACCATTTGACCTCATAGGTTTCTTTGGAGACAGAGCAGGTGAACTCAGCCTTCTGACCTTCCACCACCTCCTGGCTCTGTGGTTTGGTGATGAATTCAGCTGCAAGTTCTGGGAAGAACAGAAGATGAGCTTTAGATGAAACGACAAGACCTCTGCTCCATCTCTCAGGAGAAATTTGACTTTTGGGAGAATCCAAGCAAAGAAATAGATGACTGCACAATATTCACACAAATCTCAACAATAACAAACATAATAGAACAAAAGTAATAATAGAAGTTGAAAATGCTAAATGCTGAGGAGGCATTGGCTATTAGTTTCTTACCATTGAGTTTCAGCAGGGCGGACGTCTTTACATTGGGACTGAGCCTGCAGTTGTACTCTCCAGCATCCTCCATCCTGAGGCCCTTGATGATCAGGATTCTCTTACGGCCATCCACGATCTGCTCATATCGGCCAACCTCTGGGAGCTCCTCCTCACCACGATACCATGTGACCTCTGCACCGGCCTTCGACACCTCACAGATCATCTTCACACTGTCTTTCTCTGTTCCCTCTACATCTGAAAGTTTCTTGCTGAAGTTAGCCGTCTCCTCTGTGACCAATCAAACAAAGGCAGTAGATTAGCACCATGGCGATAAAATGGATGCAGAATTTCAAATGAGATTTAAACAGATTCTTTCCCACCGATGACGGTGAGCAGGCCAGAGGTCTTGGAGGTCCTGGCATCGCATTCGTACTCAGCCTCATCATCAAAGCTGCACTTATGTACAATAAGGGTCCTCTGGACTCCTTTGGCAATGATTTCATACTTCTTTCCCTTCCTGATCTCGCTGCCATCCTTGAACCAGCAAACCTAGACGAAGACAATTGATTCAGAAATTATGTTTCCTTCATCGAGAAGTGTCTGACCATTTTATTGAAGGTCTCACCTTGGCCGACTCACGGGAAACTTCACATTCAAACTTTGCAGATTCTCTTTCTCTGACCTCCATGTCTTGCAGAGGCTTTGTGAACTCCACATGAGGCGCTGTGGCAACGCAGACACGACGGTTAGAAAGTCTGTTACAGTCTTATAATGGCATGGTACAATGTTCTACACAATTACACAGAATAGTATGGAATTAACCCTATAATTAATGAGAAACATATTTCCTGACTTAGGGTTCAAACAATTATTTAATCATTTTCAGCTCAAGCAACTAAACTTCTGATTTAAATCAATAAAGCAAGTCAAAAATAATTTCTCCTTACGTGTAACTTCAAGGAAGCAGGAAGTTTTGAAGTCTTTGGCATCACATGTATACATTTTTATGTCTTCTGAAGAGCAGTTGTGGATGACCAACATTCTCTTGCAACCCTGAGCTAGAATATCATACTTCTTGGTCTTTCTGAGTTCCTGTCCCTCTCTGAACCAACGAACTTCAGCGTTTTCTCTGGAGACTTCACATTCCAAGGTGACGGTGGAGTCTTCCTCCACTGTCTGGTCCTCCAGAGGCTTTGTAAACTCGACTGGAGGCTCTGAATGCACAGACATGTTTAAATGAGCAAATGTCTCATGTAAACAACCAATCAAAGATTAGTTCTTGTATGCTGATCTAATCCAACCTTTGACTGTGAGGCGAGCCTGAGTTTGGAAGTCTTTGGCCGTGAGTTTGACCTCACCCGCCTCCAACAAACTGACATCTCTGATGGTGAGAGTGTGAACTCGACCTGCCACACGAGTTTTCACCTGGAGAGACAGCAAATCAAATTCCATATCATCCCAATTGGTTTTTAAGATGCTCTTCACTGACAATTTCTTAATTTGTTGATTTTGTTTTATTCGATTTTTGGAGGAGGGCCGAGTCACTCATTCACCGACTCACCCGTTCACTGGCCTCCATCTTCTGTCCTCCCAGGAACCATTCTACTGAGATTCCCTCGTACGACAGCTCACACTCAAAGGTTGCCGTCTCTCCTCCTGTCACCATCACATCCTTTAGAGGGCGTACCATTCCAATGGACCGAGCTGAAGAATCAGAAGAATCAGAAGAAGACATAGTTAAAAAAATCTTCATGCATCTGGATGTGTGCAGCAGCTGAAAGTTGTTTTCTTCCATCAGCCTCACTTAACTTTTAAAGCATTTCAAATAAACTCACGTTCCAGATATTCTGAGATGTACCACATACACTGAGCCAGACCTCAACGGAAAATTAAAAGCCATTCGACTATTTTGTAGTAATATAGTAGTAATTATATCCCCAGGAGGAGGTAAAGAAGTGTGGGATCAAACCTTTCACACGCAGCTGAGCACTGGATCTGGCATTGGCCGCGGAGAAATCAACAGGCCCCACCATGTCCATGTGGACGTTATAGAGGACCAGCATGTGACGGGTTCCTTCTTCTTTCATCTCAACATCCTGCAAACAAACAAGACTCAAAATGTGAATACTGAACTTGGTATACTTTTGTATGTCAGTTCACACACTGGTGCCAGTGTGTATCACGGTCAAAGAACACGGCAGATAGGAGCACCGATGTACAGACTGAATGACTTGATTTGACAGCAGTTGTCTTTAATCCACTCACAGCAGACTGATGCAGAGCTTCACCCTTCAGTTTCCAGTGTCCGTGAACGTCATCCTCTGAAATCTCCGTCTCAAACTTGGCTGTTTCTGTCTCTGTGACCTCAACACTGTACAGCGGACGGACTATTTTAATGTCCCGCTCTGCAGGAAACAAACACCAGAGGGGGGAAAATTCATACAAAGCACCAGAAAGCTTTACAGACAAATGTGATCATTCCACCAGTGAGAGGTAATAGGAGGTTGTCTTCATCAGGAACAGGGCAGGTGAGGCCATCACGAGCTAATTTATAGAAGGTAATGAATGGAAGGAAAAATATGAGGAAGCAAATGAGATATCACTATGGTAATGGAGCTGCTACCAAAACCAGCCACAGGGTAGGGAAAAACTGAAGGAAAAACTGGATAATTGGAATATTTGTCAATCATTAAATAAAGACCACCTGTAGATCTGGGCTCCTCTACAAGGTTGTTACTATTACTGGATTCTAATGCAGGGCAAAATTATTAGTTCCAATTACTTATGAAAGCTGATCTGAGAGAAAGTGGAAGGCTTTAGCAAAGATAAAGAAGCATTCAAACCACAACTGAGCAGCTCATGGGCAATGATACCTTCGATGTTGAGTTTGGCTGTGGTTTTATCAGAGCCGCAGTCACACGTGTACTCTCCGATGTTGGCCTTCTCTGCCTTCCTGACTGTCAGAATACGTTTCTTCCCATCTGTGATGATGGCGATGTTCTTTGAAGGAGTCAACTCTTTCCCATCCTTGAACCACTTGACATCGGCAATAGCCTTGCTCAGCTCACAAATGAGCTTCACCTCGTCCTTCTCTACAGCTGTGTAATTCTGCAACTTGGTAGTGAAGTAGAGATCACCCTCTGTGGGCAAAGTGAGATTTGTGGTCAAAAATCAGATTGTTGTGATTTTATTCATCATTTGCTGCTTTCTCCACTCAAAATATCTCTCTTTGGACATTAAAGGCATTTATTAAAGCCATGACTCAATGGAAAATAGTAAACATTTCAATAATAGTTTGGATTTTGCCTTCAAACCACAAATAAAGATGGAATGAGAAAGAATGAGATTTGCTGCTTTGCAGTTGCTGACCCATGACAGTGAGCATGGCGGTCACAGTCTTGTCCATGGCCTCCACTTTGATCATGGACGTGTCATCAATGGAGACTTCCTTGAAAGCCAACGTGTGGATCTTTCCATGGTCTGACATATGGACAACCTTGCTGGGATGCAGACGTACGTCGTTTTTGTACCAGACCACTGAGATGTTATCGTGGGAGAGTTCAACACTGAACTCTGCAGTTTCCCGTTCCTTCACCGTGACGTCTTTAATCGGTTTGACAAACTCCAGACGAATCCCTGCAGCAAAAATAAAAAAGTCAAAAACATGAGATTCTGAAATCCCACCAGTCTTCTGCAGTAATCAAGAGAGAAGTGCAAATCACAAATTTCATTTTGATTTCAAAGAAAACCTTGGAGGACGAGTTTGCAGGACGTCCTCTTGTCTTCAGCTTCAAACAGGTACTTTGCCTCATCATCATAGGCTGCCGATCGAATCAACAGAACGTACATGTTTCCGTCCTGGATCAGCTCATATTTGTCATCACTCTGGAGCTCTTGAGAACCTTTCAGCCACCGGAAACTTTTTGGAGGTCTTGACAACTCCACCTCAAATCTGGCCTCATCCTTCTCATAGACCTGAACATCATTCAGGGATGTGAGGAAGTTCAGGGGGAGCTCTGCAAGAGAAAATTATTTCTCATGTCCTTCAGAGTGGTTCTGAGGTTGCTGATTGGTTGATGCATTTATCCACTAAGGTCACCGGTTTACCTTTGACTTTCAGGTTGGCAGAACATTTGGCATTGGCAGCTGTGAAGGCCACCTCACCCGTCATCTTCACTCTGCAGTTGTACAAGATGAGCGTGTGTTTGCTGCCATCCTCAATGATGTCTACATCCTGTCAGATCACATGATGTGTTACTGAACATGTGAAGGGTCACAATAAGGTAATGTAAAGCAAACAGAAGAACAAAAGTCAAGTCTCACTGAGGAGCGGGTGAGAACATCTCCGTTGAGTTTCCACTGGCCATGGACATCATCCTCAGAGATCTCCACCTCAAAACGAGCCGTCTCTCCATCAAAGAGCTCTACTCCATAAATTGGCCGAACGACTTTAACGTCACGTGCTTTAAATGAAAGACAGAAATCATCATAACCGATCTGCTTAAGCAACAGATTATCATCTACGCTTCGGTGTTAAACCTTGGACATCAACGACAGCTGATGTCTTGTCTGTTCCACAGTCACACGTGTACGTTCCTTTATCGCTCTGCTGTACTTTTTTCAGGACCAGAGACCTGCGAGTTCCCTCAGACTTCAGCATCACTATCTTCGAGGCAGTGATCTCCTCTTCACTGTGGTACCAGATGACAGGAACGTCTTTGCTCAGTTCACAGTCCAGGATGAGCTCGTCTTTTTCAGTGGCTGCGAAGTCCTGTAGCTTCACTACAAAGACAGCGTCGCCCTCTGGAACAGACATGGCGATACACTCGCTTAACTTCAGGAATGGAAAATATCTTCATGAAGGATTTACAACAAAGTTGTTTCTTTTCAAAACTAAAAGAAGAATGTTTCATGGAACTAAAACTTAAGAGTGTATAAGAATTCCGTCAAGGAAAGGTGCGCAGCGGTGAAACTGATGTATTCTCTTTCCACTAGAAATGAAAAATCATGCCTCATTACAGTAATAAATAATGTTAATATACATCAAAGTATACAATAGAACTTTAATCAGGGCAATCTGCAGTAAAAACAAACTGTACAACTGGTACTCTCATGCAGAGAGACTCATGCATCAATGGATGGTCAATGGTCTTTTGAGTTCATCTCCAACATGAAGAAAACTCAAAGCTCTCCAACGTTTCTGGCAATAGCTGTCAAAGACTTGGAAACGAGCTAAGGGCAAAAATGAAAAGGGCAACAGGAAGTGTGTTAGGTTACCTACGACAGTCAGCTGTGCCACTGAGTAAATTCCTTTGGCTTCTGCTTTAATCTGGCAGGTATCATCTAAAGACACCGTCCTCATTTCTAGTTTGTGTTTCTTTCCTTCCACGTGCATGAGCACAGTTCGGCTCACGTGCAGTTTAACTTCATTTCGATACCACAGCACGGGCACGTCATCGTGCGTCAGCTCCAGCTCAAAGTGAGCTGTTTTACCTTCTTTCACTGTTTGGTCCTCAAGCGGCTGCACAAACTTCAGCCTCATGCCTGTAATACATCAGGGGAGTGATGGTCGCTGTATCAAAACGGGACTGTCCACAGACAGGAAACAGGAAGCCCTCTGCTTACCTTCCACCCTCAGCTGGGCACTCGATTTCTCACCCAGCACTTCGATAGTGTACTCAGCCTCATCGTCAAACTCACAGCTGTTTATGATCAGCATGTGTTTCAGCCCATCATCAATTATTTCATATTTTGGGTCTGGGGTGACAATCTCTGCCCCCCTGAACCACATGACCTTTGGTACCTCTTTGGTGATGGTACATTCAAATTTAGCCTGTTTCTTTTCAGGCACAGAAACATCCTTCAAGGGATTAACAAATCCCATTTCCATTTCTGTGAGGTTTGAATAACCGGCAGTTACTCACAACAGTAAAAATGTTCTCACCGTGATCCGTCTCACATTTTTACCAAACGACAGACAACAGCAGCAGCAGCAGAAGACGAACGGTCAGTTGAAGTCGTACCTTTGACGCTCAGCATGGCACTGGTGACGGCGTTCAGGGCCTGGTACGACACTTCGCCAGCCTGATCTAGTTGGACGTTTTTTAATGTGAGGAAACGTTTCCTTCCTTCTGATTTAATGTCACAGGTCTAGAAAACAGAGAATCAACAAACATTTCAGATCCTCTATGATAACTGCAACACTCTGCACAGATTTCTAATGACGACCGACCATCCACCATCAGAAACTCGTACTTTGGGTGGTGGGAAGGTTGTCTGTTTTATGGAAGAAGCTCTGACATCAGGAATCATGTACAACAATAAAGATCATGTTTTATTTTTTATCATTACTTGTGTGTAGTTAGAGTGAAAAGTATTCTAATGTACATGGTGAACCTTCACCTTTCAGGATCCTTTTGAAACTTACCGGAGACCTTGCCAACACCTGACCCCTCAGCTTCCACTCGCCAACCACATCTTCCTCGGATATTTCAGTATCAAATTTGGCTTCTTCTTTCTCAACCACTTCCAAGCTGGCCAGAGGCTTCAGGATCTCAGCCTCACGTTCTGGAAGAACATGCAGGCAAGTGGTCAACAGAGGAATGTTTTAAAGAATCGCTTAGCATCTCTTCTGACCGTACCTCCAAGTGTTAGCTTTGCAGTGTATCTGCGATCTTCTACTTCAATCGTATATTCTGAGATGTCATCAGGCTGGCAGTTGTTGATGGTAAGCGTCACATTCGTTCCATCTTTGGCAATTTCCATCTTCTCAGAAGGAGCGATCTCAGTCTCTCCTTTTAGCCACTTCCAGTTAGAGGTGTCTTTAAAAAGCTCGCCCTTGAATGTGGCCTTGGACTTTGGCTTCACATGCTGATCCCTCAGAGGCTTCACCAGCCAGTCTTTGATGATTTCTGGAGACACATAAGTTCAACTTTAAACTCCAAAACACATTAATAAACGTCAGCTTCAGTGTATAGTATAGAAAAATGGTTGTCTGTTTCTTACGGGAATTTGGAGGCATCTAAATTGGCTCTTTAGTGCTTACCGATCACTTTCACGTTGGTTGTCGTGTTGACATCATTTTGTCCATCTACCTCACATGTGTAGGCACCAGTGTCCTCCTCAGTGGCATTTTGGATGGTCACAGCATGCTGCAAACCAATGATATTAATGGCTACTTTTCCAGCTTTCTTCTTCAGGACAGCACCATTCTTCTTCCAGGTGACATCACGCTCTTTGTTCAGCTCACAGGTCAGGTACATGGGCTGGCCCTTCATACACGTTGTTTCTGGTTCCAGTTCTTTCACCCATTTAACAGGAAGTTCTGATGGAGGAAAAGATTTCATCTTAACTTTGACAAGCTGAACTCCTTTGGATGGCTACAGAGCTTCAGAAGATAAGACGGCTGGCAGGTGTACCTTCAACAATCAGCTTGGCTGTGCATGAGATCTCCTTCCCAGCATTCCTGGCCACACAGGTGTATTCACCCGTGTCTGACAGTTGAACGTCAAGGATGTTTAATTTTCTATCTTTTCCATCGGCTGTGAATTTATACTTGGGCCCCTCGCGCAGGTTCCCGCCATCTTTCATCCATGAAGTGATGGCGGTGGATGGAGAGATTTGGCACTCAAAGACAGCAGACGAGCCAATGGACTCAGCCTCCTGCAACACGATGTCCTGAATCTTCTTGACAAACTTTAATGGGACAGCCTTCAGCTTAAATCCTCCAAAAGGTTCTTCTGGTGGTGATGGACCCTTACCACCTGGCCTAAGGCCTCGGCCCCTGCCACCATCCCCAGGTGAGGGCGTTTGTCTCACTGCAACATTGCATACATGTTTAGGAGATTTTTGCAGGGTTAATGCCGACTGTAGTAAAAAAAAAGTTCATTTCCAGTATAAAGAAAATGAACAACACAAACTGAAGACAGCCAAGTGTTTTTATACTTTAAGAGAAAATCATATGGGAATAATAATCTCTACAGTCCTCCTGGTCTTTGGTTACAGAGGTCACAGTTGTCCAAATAAAGTCCTCAAGTTCATACCTCCAAATACTCGACCTCGGCCTTTTGGCGGCTCCTCTGCTGGTTTCCCATCTAACAAACAGAGAAAAGCAGTTGGGAGCATTTCTGTTACAGATCAGAAAACAGGCCAATTATTGGGTGAAAGTCAAACATTCAACATTTCATCAGTGTTTTGATGGAGGATTTCATCATTAAAGGTCAAAGAATTGTCACAAGCTCTTATTTATAGCAACTATTCACTTTCTATTCATTGTTGCTTGGGACTTGAACAAGGCGGAATCTCTGTAGATGTTCCTGTTGGTCTTGATCTTCCAGCAGATGTTTGGTCTCAGTGGTATTTCAGTTACGGTGACTGTTCTGGCTTTTTTTCTATTTCTCCTATTTTTGGAGCTTCTCTGTATTTACCAGTCAAATGTTCTGCCACAGACTATTTGGTTTCAGCCAAAATAATTTTAAACATATTCTCTGATGTTTGATTTCTCGGGTGCTTCACGGGAAGTCTGCACTTATTCTTTTGAACTCTTTGTCTGTGTTTTGGCAGGGTCCTCTAGAGTGACAAATCTTTTGCTTCTTCTTTTATAGTGTTCTTTGCTTCCTCTTTCTTCGAGTATGTTGAGCTTTAATTGCATTCACATAAAAAAACATACCGCAAATATAGCAAGAGACTCTTAGTTTTACAACATTGACAGAATTGTCATACCTTTAGTTGGTCCTGGTGCAGAAACTGGTTCCTTGTCTGCAAAAATAAGTCAAATCTATAAGTATACAGTGAAATATTCAAAACCACTAAATTTTATTTCCCTTTTTGGACCTTACAACTGTTTACAGAACAAATTTAGTGAAAGTATCCAGAATCCCTTTACGTGTTCAAACCACAGCACCTTCAGTATTGTTACAGGAAATTCCTTGTCATGCAGCTTTGACAGAGGACAGCATCTAACCTCCACAACAGGAAGATTTGATAACGGAAATCACAATCATCACCAACAACACCATGAACTTTTTAAAAGCTTTTCGAAGCTACAGACAAACACAGACACAAAGAAGAAGAGAAGCAAAGAACCAGCATAGCGTCTGATAGGCTGTAGCCCGGGATAAAGCTGAGCCTTTCTTCGTCCCTTCTCAGAAGTTTCATTGCTCATCATCCGAAACTACTCATGTGTGAAAGTGATTAAATTAAACTGACACAGGCAGACCTTTGATTATGAAGCAGTAAGAAACCCTTAAAAGACAAATTGGAGCACAGAACTTGAATCTTTCATGCCAAGTTACCTTCAGGTGAGGTTTCCAAAGGTTCAGCCTTCATGTCCGGATGAGTAGGTCTGTCCTGCATCACTGAAACTGGAGTTATGAGGACATCAACTTGATTAAATACCTAACGTGGGTCTTCCCAGAACATTCTTAAGCAGCATCAACAAAGTAATTGAAGTCAACACAAACAGACAAACTACCTTGTTCTGCTGGAGGTATCGGTGTTAGTAGAGATGATTCCCTTTTCACTGAAGATAGAAAAGATAGAAAAGACCATAAAAAGAGAATGAGTTAATTACAAGACATTGAAAGTGAAAACAGATATTAAGAACAGAAAAGAACAGACAGATGAAGAAGCTTCACATATTAAGTACCTGAAGGTGTCTCAGCTTTGGCTGAACCAGGAAGAGATGATGCAGGTTTTGGTGCTGGGATAGATGGTTGCTTCACCTCAGACACTGAGAGAAAAGACACCAAAATCCAGAGCAAGAAAAAGACACAAGAAATCAGCACTATCAAGGCGTACTGAAGAAGATGAGCAACTACCTGAAGAAGCAGCAAAAGACTTTGATGCTGCAGAGGCTTTCTCCTCTGGAGGAGGTCCTTGGAGTTACAAGATGGAAAAATATGTTTGGTCAAAACATCAGATCCAGCTGAATAACCAGCACTAACCTAGCCACTAGCACCTAACCAGCACTGACAAGAGACACAGTCACAGTTGATTCCAACCTGAAGAGGATACCTGTGAGTGGAGCAGGTTTAATGGCAGGAGCAGCAGGAGCTGGTGAAGGTACTGCTGCAGATACTTTCCTCTGCTCAGGAGGAGAGCCTTGGTGAATACAAGATATCAAGATTACAACCAGGAAAACAATCGGGATTGTTACCAACAAAAACATGGACAAATGAAACTGATAAGGAAGAAGCATCAAGAAGGCCCAGAGATGAAGAAAAAAACAAATTATAGTGCTTAAGATATAAGAAACACAGATGATCGGAAAAACATGGAATCATGTTCACCTTGCTTTTACACGTTCTTGATGAAGGGTTAATCTTAAATGGAAGATGAGCCTGTGCGGCTCAAGAAAAACCAATACCTTTCTGAAGATTTGCTGCTCTTTCCTTGTCTGGGTTCTCCTCTCTGGTTGCTTGACCTTCAGCTGGGCCTGCTTGGTCTGCTGAAGTCATAGCAGAAAGTTCCCTACACTGATGACCTTCTGCAGGGAGAACCGCACCAGTGTCTTTTCGAGAGGTCGGTTGAGTAGATCGCTCCAGAGGTAAAGTATCATCGTGGTACATTTTCTTTGAAATCTTCATGGAGACATCATCTGTGGGGGACATGGGCTCCTCTTTAGGTGGAGGAACATCTGTGACACTACTCAAAAGAGTTGATGTGGGCAGAGTTTGGGTCCAGCGTTGATCAGAAGGTACACTTTGAGAAGACATTTCATTCATTATCTTAGAGCCAGTTTGTTCAAGAATCACAGGTTTTCTTGCAAGATTTGTTTCTTTGGAAGCCACAGAATTTTCAAGCTGAACACAGACTTTGACTGAAGACAAATTTTGATCTTGCTGACTGACTAATAAATATTCAGATTCAGGTGCTTCAACAAACCGAGCATTAGGTGAGAAAGTATCATCTTTCTTGATTTTCTTGTTCTTGGGGGCCACTATCTCATTTTTGGAATCCACTTTTGTAGTAAGCTGCTTCATTTGTGGAGATTCTTTTGTCAGTGCAAGACTAAATTTCAGAGCATTGTGTTTCTTTTTCACACTTATATCTTCAGTATTGTCCTCTTCGTGATGAATTTGTCCTCTTCGTGACTGGATCACTCCAATATTTTCAAAAACTTTTCCTTCAAAGAGTTCAATGTCTTCTTCGACCAGAGACATCTTTGATTCATATTCCATTTTCAGAACTGTGATGTTTTAGGAAATAAGATCAAGTATTTAGACCATGTGGTGGTCAAACACAAGAACAAAGTCAGACTACAACATTGAAAAACTTAACACACGTCAACACAGGTCATACAAAACGTACGCTGTCACAGAATAAAACAAGTAGAAATGAAAAAGTTTAAGATCACCAAGATTCTACAAACAGGTGCCAGTTCAAAGATGTTTGTACCTTGTTGCTGCTGGATCTTCTCACTCTGGAAAACTTGGTTTGGTTTTCTCAAATTTTCTTGGACCTTCTTTGGAGGCACGCTCTTTGTTTCTTCTACTATTTCCATACATCTCTCTGAAGTGCTGTTTGGCGTTATTGTTTCTTCCTGAACATTACATGGTTTTTCTGGGAACTCATCCTGGAATTCTAGCCTTGTGTCAGAGATGTAGCCCAGGGTCTCTGGGTCAGCTTTAGCAGACAGCAGACTTTCTTTTCTTGATAACTCAGAGTGATCTGAGACAGTGTTAAAGAGTGTCTTATTAGTGATATGACAAACATTTCATTTGTATTATTATTATTACAATTTAAAGACAATTCTTTAAGGCAGTTCAAGAGTTGTTAGAATGAAGACAAAGAGGGGCAACAACTATCAATTAAAAAAAAGACAGTAGAACATCTCCGCATTACCTGGAACCTGCGCAAGAGTTGGCAGAGACATCCTGGACACAGCTTGTTCTTCATGTCTGCATTCAATTTGAACTTAAAAAAACATATACAGGAATTATTTAACCCACAGTAACAACTGAACCAGCCTATGAAAAAGATCTGTGAAGAAATTATGGCAGACACTCAGTACCTTCAGATCGACGATGTTTCTGAGTTGGTAGACTAATCTTGACTGTAGCAGGTTGACCTACGGTTTCCTCAGCAACTGGTAGCTCTTTAGAGAACATTTTGATGTTCAGTAAGATACTAACTTCAATTTCCAACAACCAGAAAAATGGATTACAGTCACGTGTCTCATGAAGCACGGCCAAGAAGTGTAAAGCTGGAACCAAGAGCCCCGTCTCACTGTGCTAGCTAAGCCTACATCTTTATGAAAGATTTACATTTGGAAGTTCCAAAGAATGTTGATTCCAACAATCCAACATTAAACCAAAGAAGTTTTCAATGAAGGATAGGATTTCCACAAACATGTTCACGTGACTAACACATTGTACCTGTGGTTATAAGAGTTTCAGCTCTTCCACCAGCAGGTCCTTGTTTCAGAACTACTGCATCGTGGTTGAGCTCTGCAACCTGTGGTTCAGGTGCTTCTTGTGTCTTTAGTGCTGTTTTAGACACAAAGGATAGGGTTCGGTTCCACTGTTCTGGGCTGCTGAGCTTTAGAGGAGACCTTCCTGGTAACCGTGAGTTTATCCCGTACCACTTTGGTGAGCACTGAAGGTTCTTCAAGTGTAACAAAGAAGTCTGAGTTTTCAGAATTTGATCTTTTAGAAGTTTAAGAGCTCAGGAAGTCAAACCAAAGACAACAAGAGGACGAGACAGGATCAAGCCGGTTTATGTTCAACAAACGTCAGCCAACACAAAACTCAAAGCTGATATATGGTCCCTTTCAACTTTGGCTGCAAATAAAGCCCAGATGGAACCTGCCCCCCCACCACAGTTTCTAAAGTGGAGATGGTTGGTTGATAAAAGTCAGTTCAGTTGCTCTGGGTTGGTTGTAATTAGCTGCTATTTTGTTTTGAATGTTGTCTTGTGAAGACAAAAGCAGACTTTTACTCTGTAACTCAGCTCTGCAGACCTCTCAGACCTTCTCTTAGATTGGTTCATGCCTGCTTCATCACGGTAAATGATGAGGTAGGAGCAGCTGATCAATAAGACATAAGTTAGACTGAACACAACCAGGACGTAATGGACGAGCTAGAAGAGCACTGATCAGGACCCTCGAGACAAAGCAGACGTACCTTCAGCCAGCTCCTGCACATGGGTCTTCTCAACGTGGTCATCAGCCAGTTTCCTCTCTTCTGCTGAGGAAGAAAAATAAAGTGAGAACAACAGAACACAAGACAGACGAGTGGAGTGACAGTTCCACGATGAGATGAAGCACACTTATTGATGGAGACAAGACACCCTTCATGAAGAGGATCACATGACAGAACTGGTTAGATAATTACCTCATTCACAATCGAACAAGTTTATTTGTATTGGAATTGGAAAATCAATTTTCAAGGTCATCTTTCAATATTCCACATTTAAATGATCAAAGTGGGATATCAACTCTTCTATTTGTCTCAAAGTTGAGGATTTTTCTGACTGTAATCCTCTTTTTATCTTCAGTGGGAAATGATGAATTATTGATTTGTTAGCAAATGACAATGGCAACAATGATGACAATGAGGGGGTGATGAGGATGATGGATGATAATAAACCAACATGCTGGTACAACGCCATTGCTTTGTACCTTTCTGTTTTGTTTGCTCTTCAGAAAGAATATACTCAGATGAATCTTTGGCTAGAAAAAAAAAATTTTTTAGAAGGAATCAGGCTGATGGAGTTGAGAGGAAATCTGATGGTGGAAAGATTCTAACCTCGAACAAACAGAGACGCGGACTCAGGGAGCTGAACTGGTGCGTCTGGGATGTCTACAGTTTCACATAGATACAAATTCAGCCACTGGTTGCCCCGTGATCATATCATTTCAAATGTTTACTGTCGCCTGTAGGTTCAGCTTTAAATCTGTAACAAATACTCACCATGTGGAACCTTTCCTATCTCCACTTCTGTGGAAAAACAGGTGACACATTGTTAAGTGTTGATGGACCTAAGCTTAAGCCTCTTTAGCCAAGTGAAGAAGGTACAGACCTCTGTCTGACAGATAAAGCTCTGCGCTGTTTCGACCTTTGTGCATTTGGGTCTCACGATGGGTCAAGCCTGATGGAGTGGTTACAATTTTTATTTCGTTATCATCTATTCCTCATCTGTAAAGATACTTAAAACTAAGATGAAGTCCTGGTCAGGAGCTCACACTGACGAGAAGGTAAACCAAGACAGGACAGAGCAGCAAGAACCGAGGTTCAGTGCCAGAGATGGATTTAAAGTGCTGAGCAAGCAGGCGCTCAGTCGACCACAGTTCTGCTCATTTCTCATAAATATGATAGAACACAGTAGAAAAAGTTGCTTTGGATAAGCTGTCAACAGGAAAACAGGAAATATAGTCACCTGCAACTGCCAACGTGGCGTTGGAAATGTGAGGGCCACACACCACGCGGTAGTTGCCCTCATCACTGCTGTTGCAGTTGTTGACCTTCAGGCAGTGAAGGTCGCCCACGCTGGATATCTCGTACTTGTGGCCGTTGTCGAGTCTCTGGGTCCCTTTGTACCAGGTGAGGGAGACCTCCGGGTAGTTTATCTGGATTCGACACTTGAAGGTGGCACTCTGGTTCTCAGGGGTCTTCTGGTCAGTGATGTCCTCCAGCACCAACACGGGCTGAAAGGTAAAAAACTGCTTTTGAGCAAACTGTTCAAAGGTCTGCAGCAAAATCATCTGCCTAACAAGTTTTAATAAGATTGAAAACAGAGTGAATATGAACACCCTGTAAGACCTTTGATACATTTGCTCACAAAAGGCTGCAGGTTTCAGCTGTTTTCATACCTCTGCGGCCATGTGACTTTCCAGCTGCTGGATGAACCGAGCCATATCCACCTCCTCAACTTCTCCAGCTTGATCTACTTCCTGCAACACATGACACAGTTTGTCTTCAGTCTCATCTATACGCAGAGAGAAACCACAGAGGGCTCCCCCATGGCTCTTTGGGTAGTGCATGCCCACTGGTGTCTAACAAAATATACTGAAAGGTAATTTCTAGCATGAAGTTCAAAGTCAGAAATCACGTCTGTGAATGGAAGTTAAAACTAAGTAGCTTAAAGGAGGTTGTGAACAGCTTCCCTGACATTTCTGCCCCATTTCCCTCTCACCATTTTCCCAGTTTCAGCCTCCTTTTCCTTCTTTAGGAACTCCATGGCCTGTAAAATCGCACGGTAGTCTTGGATGTTGTGTTCCTTCAGGATCTTCTCATACTCTTTGGGATCCTGTCCTCTCAGCAGCTCCACGATATTCAACTCTTCTTTCTTGGGACTCTTTTGCTTCGAGGGAGTCCTAACAAACATTATCTTATATCATTTCCGATCACATGTTCTATTATCTGGCCTGATGTTCTTGTTCCACTTATGAGACTTACTTCTTCAGCATTGATCTAATGTCCCCAACTTCTTCTACTTCCTGCTTCTTAGTGACCTCCATCTCAGCACTGCACTCAATCTCTCCATGTTTGTTGGTGGCCACACATCTGTAGATGCCTGAGTCAGACTTTGTCACCTCTCTGATTTCCATCTTGGCATCCTGGCCTTTGTGATGGATGGAGATACGGCCACCAGGGGTGATCTGCCTCCATTTACCCTTCATCCACTTCACATTAGGGATGGGCTCGCCTCCAATCTTGGCAATGAAGGTTGCAGTTCCCTCTTTAATATAAGAAGCACAATTTGATGAAAATCTTTTTTTCTATAGCTGGTGTTTCAGAGCTTTATTTTAGATGCCAACTTGTTTTCTTTGCTGGTCTTATAAAATACAAATACACATTCTCTCGCAAACATTAATTAACTGCTTTTCTGCTTTTCTTGTTCCACATAAACAGGACTTACTCTCCATGACAGAAACATTTTTAGGTTCTTCGATGAAGAAGAGGTTGTCAAGTTTCCTGACAGGAGTGGAGATAACCGGCACAACAGCTTCAGCTGGAACAGTTTTCATTCTTTTTTCTGGAGAAAAAATGTTAGACGGGAATCAGGTGGCATCAAAGCTGCAGTCAAGCATGTGTGACAGGATTATAAAGGTGTAATAGATCTTCTAGAAATACAATTGTTTAAAAAGTTAGCATTAAAAACAGACTAGGACACAAAACCCAGTTGTTGCTGTACACAGACTAGATGAGGGTACCTTTGACTGTGACCTTGGACTTGCAGAAGGTACTGCCTGCAGCATTGCTAGCCTTGCACAGATAGTCTCCCGCTTCAGTTTTTGAGACTGCATTGACCTCCAGACAGACACATCCATCAACAAATGTAATTTGTGTTTCTTTGCTGGACTTCAGCTCCCTTCTGTCCTTCATCCACTGGACCTTCAGCGGAGGAGAACCAATAACGTGGCATTTCAGGCTCAGCTTCTCCCCCTCATTCACGGTGACCGGCACTAATGGAACATCGAACTTTGGTGCCTGGGCAGATTCTAGAAAGATGGAAAAAGATGCAGGACAGCTACAGAGACTCTCAAACAGTCGTGTGAAGACCAAGAAATATGGAAACTTGATTCAGAGGGAAAACAATACATCTTTGCATGAGCCCTCAACCTTGATCAATTCTATGTTGACTAGAACCTTGTAGAGCAGGGCTGGGCAGACCAGGACTTCAGGTGTTCTGTCCTACCAGCCAGACACACAGAAATCCTACCCTCGAGGCCTAGGTCTGCCCAGGGTTACCCTTACCCTAACCCTAAGCAAAGGCTTTGCTTTCTCTCTTCATAATGTTCATGTTGAATCTGGGATTCTGTTCACAGCAAACATAACTGTCAGTGTGTTTTAGTGACATAACTAGGATCAAGGTAGGAGGTAGCAAGGCTTGAGTCAGGAAGCTGTGCTTCCAGCTGGAGGGGAAGAGAGGTGATGTGAGGAGGAGTTTGAATGAAACATCAGGAAAGGAAATGAAAAGGCAAATTTCAATTTGCCATATTTTGTTGTAAGTGGCTGAGCTTTATCAATTTCCAGCCTTTACTCAACCCAAACCTGGGGGTTAAGTTACTCTTCCAAGCCTGTGCTGATCAGCTATTTTCACAGAAATATTCAACCTATCTCTGAGACAGTGTGCAATCCCAACCTGTGTCAAAACATCTGTCATTGTCCCTGTTCCAAAAAGACCGCAGTCCAGCAGCCTAACAGCCCTCACATCAGAAGCAAGCTGCTTCACACTGGAACCAATACAGTTTATATACCAGGCAAACAGATCTGCAGACGGGGCCACAGTGGACAGCGGGGTGAGCATCGCACAGGACCTGTGCTGGACCCATCGGTACGACTGTGAAGAAGGCCAGAGAGCATGGGTTCTTCCTCAGATCACTGAGGGACTTCAGGTTCCCATTCAAGGTGTTCAGGATCTTTTACATCTGCACTATCGACAGCATCACTACATGCATGGGAATCTGCACAAAGCAGGACTTCTTAGCCATAAAAGGCAGTCCGTTCAGGAGAGCGGCCCATCAGGACCAATTCCCACACCTGCAGGACAGAAATGTTGCAGGACAATGAACTGATGATCCTCAAAGAGTGCAGCCACTCTGAACACCATCACCTCTGCCATCAGGCTGGTGTCTGCACTGTCTGAAAACCAGGACTGACAAGACAAAGAAGAGTTTCTTTCTGCAGCCCATCTGCCTGCTGAACCATAGAATGACTCGCAAAAATCTGATTGACTGTGTACCCAATAAAAATGCACTTGAATCTTTCCCTCAGATGGACACAATTCAACTTTTCTAAATAGACTCAAATAGAATGTGGGGGAAACAAAGATGACAAACCATCACTCAAATGGAACATGAGGGATCTTCAGCTTCAACCTGAAAATCTTTTTTGCTTCGGCAAAACAAAAATGAACGACGTAGCACTGTGTAGACATGATGCAGTCATACCTGAGATGGTGACAGAAACCACACATGAAGCTTTCCCAGCTTCGTTGGATGCAGAGCAGGTGTAGACCCCGCTCTGGGACCGGGAGCAGTTCCTCAAGCACAGCGTGGCCACGTTGTTCACAAAGCTCATGTCGTATTTGTCAGAGCCACAGATTTCACTGTTGTCTTTGTACCAGGTGATGGTCACAGGTTGTGACCCTGATATCCGGGCCTCGATCTTCACAGTCTTGCCCTCAGTATCCATGAGGGACTCGGGGGGCTTCCGTGTAAAGTTTGGTGCTGTTTTATGTTCTGTTAATGAGGAAAGGAGGTCAGGAAGATAAAAAGAACAAAACACTGGAGATGTCACGAAGAAGTTTGACTTCAGAAACACGCATGTCAAAATGATTTTGACAGAAGCTAGGACACACATGAACCATTTTCCTTCCAAATCCTACAAACAACCAGAAATTCTCTGATGGAAATTTTACAAGACAAAATTCCATTTTGTTCCCAACGAGCACAGAGGAAGAGCTACAAAGACTTGATGAAGTGTTAGAAGTTCTGGCTTGACATGTGCTGGTTAATGTGTTACCCAAACATCAACTCTGTATTTTCCCGCTGCTCCGTCACTGTTGAGGGTTCCAGAACACAAGAGGAGGCCAGCATTCCTGCACGCCACATGGGTTAGGGTTAGGGTTACCGTACAGGTACTAAGAGAAGCAGTCATGGAAACATGCAACCTCTACATGCAGACATGGAAGGTAACGTGCAGAGACGGCAGTCTTCATCTTCCAGAAGCTTCTTCCCGTCACTGTTAAGAACTTCCAGCCTGCAGTCTGGGCATTATGCGGATGAGATGCCCAGATTGGCTTTCCATTTGTGCTCCAGCTTACACTTTTTTGACCAGAAAAGGAAGTCAATGCTGAAGGTGGTGAGAAGTAATGAGTGTCCTTAGATGGAAATATGATGACAGCAATCAGAGTAAACATGAATTCTACAACAGAATTCAATGATGATACTCAATTAGTTCAGATTTAAGGATGAGAAACAGAAAGGAGCATAGCGCTGGAGTTCATCCAACACCCATCATTATCTAGCTAACTGCATCATCTAAAGTGACACCACAGATCAATAGTGAGGTCACCCAAGAGAGATTTCATTTACTGAGCTTGGAAAAACGCAATTAGAACCTGAAGTCTAACGCTGGCATGTTTTACTTTGGCAGATATTGATAATGATACTACTAACAATGATACAAACTGCTTTACATGAAATACAAAATCATCAAAGCATGAATACAGTCAGAAACAGAGTGGAATAAAAAAATCCAATCAGAGTGTAAAACCGAATAAAAGAGTTTCCTACATTCAGCTGCAAAGTGTTAAGTAGCTATAGAGCCAGCTAAATGCTACAGTAAAAGGCTTGAAGAGAAGGAGGAGAAGAAGTTGACATGAGGCCAGCATGGGACAGCTAGAAGCAGAGGAATGTGCTCTGTTCTCATTGTTCTGGTGAACTGGAGCTCTGGAGATGTGGCATGAAGGGAAACCTCCTAAAGTTCACCAGATTCCTGTGGGAAGGACATTGTACTCAGCCCAAGCCCAGATGGGCCTTTGGTCCTATGTCCAACTCATGTGAACGGGCTGACTGCCACTGAACTGCCATGTTGGCGTGGAAGCACCTTCAGGTGTTTTGGTGAGGTGCCTAGCCTAGCTGTTAGCAATAAGAATGCAAGCAGCATCTAGCTAGCATGACTACTGAATATTCACAGAAACGTGCCGACAGAAGCCTCCCTTAACACCCTCAGTCCAACTCGCATGCACACGCTTGCTACCAGTGAACTTGACCTGAAGCTTTAGAGGTGGTCAGACCCTAAAGGTCATACCTTCTTTCACACAGCAAACTGGCTCTACTGGAAGCAAACGCCGCTAATATGGAGTGAAATGATGAGAAAACTGCCAAAACCTAAAAGTATGGGTTATTTGTAAAGAAAAATGGTTTTGAAAAAGTAAATAACCAATAAAGAGGGCAATCAATCAACTAAAGAGGATGTGACCACAATGGAAGCCAGTGATTTTGGCAAAAGGCCCGACGGCGGACTCCTGAGCTCCTTCACATCTGGACTTGACTGAAGTTTTTGTGTTAGTCGTACACGTCTGTTTAGACCACGGCCCTGTGAATGTCTACACAATGTCCGTGTACTTGAAGATTCACGCGCCTGTTTCTCCCAGCTTCCTCAGGAAATGAGTGGGTTCCGAGGAGCAGTGGTTGGATCAATAGTATCTGACGATGATGTGCGAGCAGCAAGGCAGAAATGAGATCATGCAGCATTTAAATCATTCCAAAGTTAATGAAGGCATTAAAAGCTGATGTGAGTGACAGCTTGCTGACTTTACCTAAGCCGACCCGAGCGTGACACACATCGATGCCAGCACTGTTGGAAATTTCACAAGTGTATGTTCCAGCTGCATCGGGCCTGTCGCTGTTCAGGATATCGAGGATGCAGGTTGAATCTGTCGTTTTCACGTTGTACTGATATGATGCCCAAATTGGTTTTCCGTCCTTTCTCCAGGCAACGTAGACCCTCGGAGTGCCAGCATACGTGCACACAAGCGTGAGCGGCTGGCCCACCATGAACGAGGTGTCCTTCAGTTTCCTGATAAAGCGCACCGGTTCTGAGAGAAGCAATGTTGGTGTTAGAATGTTAGAAATGAGTAAGCTTCCCTAACACGGATGGAGCTCCATATTCCGTCTAAATGGATCCCTCCAACTAGCTAGTGGCACTATGGCCATGTTTGGTTTGCCACAGGGACTAGGAGAATGGAGACAGAGCTGGAATGCAGTGGAGCAATACGTAACAAGGCCTGGAAGCTGATATTTTCAGTGTAGACCGTCAGCCTCTTTAAAGAGCAGATAATGAGCCACATGCAGTCGAGCAGAGACAAAGAGGAACAATCACCTTTGACCATCACGTGACAGCTGGCAGCAGCGGAACCAATGTGGTTCTCTGCTATGCAGATGTATTCTCCTCGATCGAACTTTGTGGTCTTGCTGAGTTTCAAAGTGGCTACACCTTCTGTAAAGTCCAACGAGCAAAGGTTGGACTGACGCAGCTTCCCCCCAGCTTTGAACCAGGCCACAGAGATCCTAGGGCTTCCCTTAATGCAGCACCTTAGCAACAAAGCGTCGCCCTCGTTTATCTCCACGGGCTCCATCGTTTCAACAAAGTGTGGACGTTCTGGGTTGACCAAGATGAGGATGAGACATTAGTAGAACAGGTTAAATGATGAACGCATCACAAATGAGTAAATTATATATTACATGAGTTATTTATGTTATATGAGCGATGGATTGATGGATTAAAGCAAATAAAAACGTGCACATTGATGAGATTACCTAGAATTGACACTTGTGCTTCACATGTGTCATTTCCGACTCCATTGTCTAATTCGCAAGAGTATGTGCCAGCAGCCTCCACCCTGTCTGAGTTGAGGACCTCCAGGATGCAGGAGCTGTCTGTGGTGATCATATTGTACTGATATGAAGCCCAGATGAGCCGACTATCCTTCTTCCAGGTCACGTTTACTCTCGGTGTTCCAGCAAAAGTGACTTCAAGCCTCAGCGGCTTGCCCTTTTCACAGGAAATGTCTCGGAGCTTCTTCACAAAGTGGACTGGTTCTGACAGAAGCAAAGTCATCATCAGTTGTATTAAATTAGCTCTTCAACATGCATAGATGGTTCATTCCAACAAACCTTTGACAAACAGGTGAACTGGGTAACTTTCCTTGCCAGCATCATTGATAACCTGGCAGGTGTATTCTCCTGCATGAGGCATCTCTACTCTGGTCAGCACCAAAGTGGCCAAATCATCTTTCAGAGAAATGTGGCAGCCACGCCCGTGCAGCATTTCTTTGGATCCTCTGAACCATTTGACCTTCAGAGGGGAGCTGCCCCTCACTTTAGCAGAGAAAGACACATTTTTGCCAGGCAGGGTTTCTTGAGCTTCTGGTGTCTCAACAAAGGATGGAGGCTCTGGTTTCAAAGATGAGGAAAAGATGTCTGAGGCTTCAGGAATACCTGATAGCTCTTTCCCTACACTTGGGACTTCCCACTGACCTGTGACATTGACTGAAGCACTCGTCTCACTTGTTCCTGCGGCATTTGCAGCTTTACATGTGTACTTGCCACCATCTGACATCTGGATCGTTGGAAGTCTCAGTTTGCAGATATTATCAGCGTAGGTGATGTCATGATTAAACCCACTTTTTATCTCTTTGCCATTGTGGAACCAAGAGGTGCTTAAAGGAGCAGAGCCGATGACCTTACACTCTATTTCACCTGACTTACCCACAGCCATGTGGGTGTCTCTGAGCTTCCTGATGAAACTTGGTGGAATCAACTTATCTATGGTACAAAATACAACAACACATGGACTAATTAAGCACCTCCGAGTTTCTGCCTCATATACTTAATGATTACAATACATGCAAGTATTAGAAGCATTTTGTACTCATAATTATGTATTGTTGTTCATAAGCTGACTTGAAAGGGGATAAACCAGCCACCAACCTGAGACCATCAAATTCATAGTGCAGGAGGCCACGCCAACATGATTTGACACCTCCAGCTTGTATTCGCCAGCATCTGTTGTGTCTGCAGACTGAATCTTTAGGGTGGCAACCTTCTTTGTGTAGGACATTTGATATTTGGCATCAGCAGAGAGCTCTTTGTCACCCTTGAACCACCGTGTTCTCAGTTCTGGAGAGCCACAAACGGTCACTTCAAGAGCTACTGGTTCCCCCGTCTGTATATTCAAAGACTCTGGACTATCCACAATAGCAGCAGGTTCTACAAATGAGGGAAGGAGTTAGTACAAGAAAAGCTGCACAAGAGAGGTGTGCAGAATGAGTTCTACCAACCTAGAAGGGTTACGTGAGAGACAGACACCACCACTCCTGACTCGTTACTCAGCCGACACGTGTATTTACCAGCTGTGGCTGAATCTGCTTTGGGAACTATTAGAGTGGCCACGTTATTCTCAAAGGTGATCTTCCTATTGTCACCGTCTCTAAGAACATGATCTTTGTCCTGAATCCAGGATAGATGCAAAGGCTCCGAGCCCTTGACTGTAGCCATCATAGTCAGCTGCTCTCCTACCATCACCGACTGGTCCACCAGCTTCTTGACAAATGCTGGTGGCTCTGAGTGATGATATGGAGATTAAGGGTGAGGAGAAGCAACCCCAGAAAGACCCAGTCTGAGGAGTCAAGATCTCTACTCACCTTTGAGGCTAATGGTGGTGCAGCTGGATTCCATTCCTACATTGTTTGATACCTGGCACTGGTAAATCCCAGCATCTTCCTGTTCCAGTTTGATAATGTGAAGGGTGACGGAGTTGCCCACTTTGACAATCTTATACTTCCTGCTGTCCTTCAGCAGCTTCTGGTCTTTGTACCAGGTCAGCTGGAAAGGTGGT
The DNA here is from genome assembly GCA_911728415.1 of Lagocephalus sceleratus. NCBI lineage: Eukaryota > Metazoa > Chordata > Actinopteri > Tetraodontiformes > Tetraodontidae > Lagocephalus > Lagocephalus sceleratus. The sequence continues at coordinate 11,112,365 of CAJVRN010000216.1, read as the reverse complement.
GTGCCATTGACTTCACAGTGGAGACTGGTATCCTTCCCTCTAACACCCTCTAAGGGGCTTGGAGTTTTCAGAAAGGACGGGGGCTCTGGAAAATATGTTGACTTGTATTAAAATTGTGTTGTGAATGCTTCAGTGTGGCCCTTCTGTTGGATCAGTGTTGTTGTCGGGGTTTCTGTTTTAACAGCTGACCTTGAACTGTGAGAGTGCTGCTGCAGCTTGCACTGCCGGCATCATTGTACACCTCACAGGTGTAGACCCCAGAATCTTCAAACACTGCTGATTTCAGCTGCAGGCGCGCGGTCAGGTCCGCAAATGTTATCGCAATGTTGCTTCCATCACTGATCTTTTGATCATTTTTATACCAGCAGATCTTCAGCGACTGAGAACTTCTGACCCTGCATTCAAAGCTGTGTCCTTCACACAGCTTTACAAAGGTGGTGGGAGGAACTTTCTGGACAAATTGGGGAGGTTCTGCAAAATCAAATAAAGAATGATGTTACTAGTACCAACATCACATCATACTTTTGCCAGTAGAATGCAAGGAAGAGACAGAGACTCAATCGGGACTCTGGAAGAGGAAATTATTGTCTTGTAAAAATAAAGCTAAATGAAAAGGAGCTGGATCAGAAGAGTGGTGCTGCTGGATGAGAAAAAAGAAAAGGCAGCAGCTCCAAGTGGAGCTTCTACCATGTGTGAGGAGCATTTCTCCAGAAGAACCCTGAAAGAAGACCCAGTGAAGCATTCAATGTCACACGTTTGCAGAAAAGGTGCTGGTCTTTCAAAGTCCCAAAAGACAGAGAAATGACTCTAAGTTAAAGATATATTGATGCCCACTTGTTTCCATATCTGTGCTCAGAATGTAGATCATTCCAGGACCAACTGGACGGTGGTTCAGGACCCGTTAATGGACATTTGAGCTGAACTGGGTCAACGAAGATTACATCATCTGCCACATTTGACTGTGTTAATGCCAAAGATGACGGACCAAGCTCAAGACAACGGTCAGAGACGACCAACAAAGCTGAGCAGGGCCGTTTACTATTCAGCCCCAAACTGAATGTTCAGGACGCCTAAGCCCAAAACTGCAACTCACCACAAGTCATCAACTCTTCATTGGAAAAGCAGTTAGCTCTGGCATAAGAGAAGATGTTAGCATTGAAAGAGATTGAGGAAAACATCAGCAGGAGCTGCAAATACAAGAGGCTACGAAATAGAAGGTGCTCGTTTTGACCATTAGCAACAATTTCTAATGGAACTAGTTAAGCTGTCAGCTCTTACCTTGTACCTTCACCTCAGCAGAACACGTTGCACTCCCAGCTTCATTTGCCACCGTGCACACATATGTCCCACAATCCTTCAATGTGGTTTTTATGATATCAAGAGAAACCATCTTATTCTCAAAGAAGAGTTTACAGTCAGGAGACTGGTGGACTTTTCGACCATCTTTGTTCCAGGTGACAGTCACGCCCAAGTCCACGTCTACCTGACACTGCAGGTGTAGAGGAGCTCCGATCACAGCTGCTATTGGAACCAGGGCTTTTACAAAGTTGGGTTTATCAATAACGTGCAGCTCCGTGCTGCTCTCAACAGACCCAAGACTGTTCGATACTCTGCACACATATTTTCCTCCATCAGTGGGTCTGAGCTGGAGAATCTCCAGCCTGTGTGAATTCTGCTCACGAGAGGTTTGGTATCTCTCAGACACACTGGGTAAAGTCTGGTTATCTTTCAGCCACACAACATTTAGTGGGTCAGATCCTTTAATCACACAGTGGATCAATGCTCTCTGGCCAACACAGACTGTCTGAGGCCCAGGTTTACTGATAATGGCAGGACGGATTTGTTGCTCTAGAGGAATTTAGAAAAAAAACATTATACATGTTAGTGAGAGCTGGTTCATTGAGCTCAGGGGAAACCTGCCCAACAGCATCATTCCCTCCATCATGCAGGAAAAGAAACGTTTCACGATCCCCAACAGAAACCCTAATGACACCAACCAGGCCACCAGAGACACGGAGTGAAATATGCCCTGTTCTTACCTGTCACAGTGAGGGAGGCGGAGCATTCATCACTGCCTTGCTGATTGGACACCTTGCAGGTATATTCACCACTGTCCTCCTTAACTGGCTGCACAATTTCCAGGTAGGAAGTGCAAACGCGACTAATGATCCTGTACTTGTCACCCTCCTTGACCAGGTGTCCATCTTTAAACCAGTCAAAACTCACACCTGGAGCGTCCTCGACTTCACAATCAAACTTGACAGTGTTGCCAACATTTATCTCCATGGGGACAATCCTGGTCCTGAAAACGGGCTTTCCTGCATTCAAGAAAAAGATGACAAGACAAAGTCAATCGGAAAATGGAACATGAAGGCAAAAAGATCACGTGTGTTGTGGTCTTGGGGTTCGTATTGACAAATTCTAAAAGAAGCTCTAAGAAAACTCTCAGGATTCCTCCAGTCTTGAGCTTTCAACTCAGTCCCTGTCTACTGTTAACATCAAAGAGATGAAGTACTAAAATCAGCAGCATGGCCAGTAATCAGTAATCTAATCCATAAAACAATCATCAGCATGTGAATGAGGCACATTTACACATTATGAAGCTGGGAAACAATTAATTTAATTTGTTTATATGTTCATTTATTAAAGGAACAAGCAACCAATCAGAGCTTTCTGAAGACTGTGTCACCGAGCAACGGGGTCAGGCTGAGATTGAGTAGCAGACACAGAGATGATCTCCAGGGCAGCCTGTGTGCTGCCCCCTACAGTCCAGTCTTTGTTAAGTTCAACAGCCTGAAGGTATTTGTGTTCGCTGAGATTCTTTGTATAAACCAATGGGAGTGATTTTGGACAGTCATTGTGTGCGATGTAGAAGATCAGAACTACTGCTGAGCTCAGACTCTCTTCTGTCTTTTCTGAAGCTCAGTCCAGTCCTGAAACTCCACCTACAAAAACTTTAATTTCAGGGTTGGAGCATATGAAGCTCCTGCCTGAAGGAACATCTGTGACTAACTGAGATTCTACAGTATTAAAGTAGCATCGGATCAGTCCTTGTCAAACCTGAACACGCACACAAAGGAACATCTCAGTGTGGAACCGGATCCACTGAAGTCATCTTCTGTTTGAGCTCAAGAGCGCCCATTTGGACCATGGCAGTCCCAGACATAAGTTCACACACTCCATTCTGACAGTTTGTCATGAGGCTGGCCAAGGATGAAGTAAAGACGGTGTGAAAACACCGTTGAGTTCTGCTTTACAATAAAATAGAATTCCATCCACATGTAGTGTGGTAGGAGAAACATCTTCAGATTCTGGTCTTTGAGACAAAAGCCACAATAAACATTGTTGCTGGCCTTTTTACCTTTTCCATCCTGCTCTCCATGAATGATAGGCTCCTCCTGTGCGGTTACTGTGAAGACACAAACATTTACAAATTAGAAAGGTTCCTGAGACTGAACAAACCGTCTCAGTGTGAGACTGTTAGAGGTGACAGGTGGTGCATCCGTTCTGTGGTTTCATATCATCATATGCTTAAACTTGCTCAGATTTGTGTGGAAGTGCTCAGTGATAGGAGCAGCCCTGCTGTGTTTTAATCAGTTCTGCAGAATAGACGGGCTAGCGACCCCTCGTAAACGCGGTGGTTAAACCAGAAGTGTGCCTCTGCTCTGTGTTGGTGGGAACAAGTGTGAATAAGTGGAGAGGTAAAAGAACAGCTGAGTGAGCAGAAGGACTAAAAGCATGCAGATGCCAACCTTTCTTCACTGTGCTGCACTCAGCATCTCTGGCTGAGCTCACACGTTTGCTGTGAATGTAAGAGCTCTTTAGTCCGGCTCCCACATTAGCATGTATAAGGCACAGGGGCCCATCATGTTTCACAGAGTACCACACCGACTCCTCAACATTCAACTGGTTGTAAAGCCAAATGACAAACGGGAAGCCCTTCTTTGCGCAACTCGACAAATCTCCATTCATCAACAGCTCAGGTGGGAGCTTGATGAGAAAGTCTGTGCAGCGTCGGCCATGGTGACAGCCAACATCTGGGAAATGCAGCTGGCTGATCAGGCGATTCAGTCTCTGGTGTGATGGAGGCGACAGGTCCAGCTTCTCCAGTGCCTCCTGCTTGTCTTGGTCGAGGGGGTCTGTAGGGGTGTCCCTGTCTGTCTGACATGATTTGCGCACAGAATCGGTGGGGATGGGGGTTTCTGCTTTGACATAAGCTTCTTTAGCTGCTTGAGAATAAAGTTGAGGAGAGCAATTAGGGGTCATCCTTTACACAACACTAAAGGGGTTAGTAGGATGGAGGGATGAGGTTAGTGAGCGGTCAGCAGCAGAGAGACAATAAACTACAAAGCTCATTGTTCTATTCTACCTTAATAAAAATCATGGAGAGTGCAGCAGGTGGAGAGGAAGGATGGACCAGGAAAATGGGAAAATGAATGATTAACCACCTTCGACTGTGAGCTGGGCTGATGAACTGTTCTGGCCGTGTTGGTTGGTGGCAGTGCAGCGATACACACCTTGGTCTGCCGCACCAACACCCTGGATGACCAGAGAGAGCATCCCCCCCGCCTGAGAACTCCTGACTCGCTCTGTGTCCACCAGACACTGTCCATTATGGTCCCAAACCACCCCGGTGAGGGGTAGCCCATCAAACAAGCAGCTGAACTCGGCCCTCTCGCCGCTTTTCACACGAACATCGCTCAATTCCATCAGCAGTATTGGGCTGGCTGAGAGCTTGAAATCAAAGCTGCTCATCTGCAGCGAGCTCACACTCTCCATCTGAATGTGAACACTCCTTCGAGACACTGAGGAAGTCTCAGAGAATATCTCAGAAAACTCAGTGCTGTGGGTGGTTTCTCCCACCGACTGACAACAGAAACTCTCCATCTGAGCCTCCAGCTCCTCATGTGTCTTCGACACACTAGCTAAGACATTTTCATCTGGGCAATAGGAAAAAGTAGAACAATTAGGGCAACACAGAATTCTTGAGACTTCTTCACACGAATGGTATCACAGCATTTATGCAGTTGAGGTGGAGCGCTGAGGATGAGTCACGCTCGGGGAGGTGGTGGACACAGGAAGGTTTTCAGTGTGAGCCATGCACGTTTGAGGTCAGAATGTACACTAGGACTAAAAGCCCAGTTATGGATTATCTGTTTAAGCATGTGAACCCTGGAGAGTTCAGCTCTGTTCCGAGCATGCTACATTCCTCTAAAATAAAAGTTCTCAGTCAAAAACATGTGCTGATGAAGGAAGAGAAGACACTCATGCATCGTGTCAGAGAAGACTGGCTGTGCAAATGGTCATCAAAGAGGCTGGTTGCACAAAAGAGGCTGGTTGCATCTCAGTAACTGAATTAATCTTGGACTCATCTGGTTCTAATCCAGAATCGCAAGACGACGGTGAATGACGAGCACAAGATCGGTCAGTTTGACTGAGACATCAGTTATTATCGTCATCTCAGCTGCGGCTGATATGTCCTCATCTTGGTGGAACAGCAGAAAGATCCCAAACATGCTGGAAACCTCGCCATGTGCACGCTGCTTAATAGAAGCCTTTAGCTTTAACAAGTTTGACATGTGAGTCAGTGAGGATGATGAGGATGCTTTGACACCTAAAAGAACTTATGGCAGTTGATCTGAGGTATTTGTTAAAGGAAAGCACATTTGAAACATTGACTGAGACGAAGATCAGAATGTTTCCGATACACGTGCAGAGCGCAGCCGTCACCAACCGCTTCACATGTTTTACTCACCATCCAGATTCAGAGTTGCAGAACTCGTGACCATTCCAGCTGAGTTTGTGGCGACACACGAGTACTCTCCCTCATGACTGGGGAGGACTTTGGATATCTCCAGCTGGTAAGTGTCACCATAATGAGACATCCTGAGGATGTCTGATTGTGTGAGTTCTCCGTCACCACTGAACCAACAAATCTGAAGATCTGGACACACAGTGTTTGTTAGAAAATGTGTGTTTCTAAAGAGGAGGTCCGTAAAAATGTGGGCATAAAGCCAATAATCAACAGAACCAGGAGCTACCTTCCCCGGAGATCCTGCACTGGAACTGGGCCCGGTGGTTCTCAAAGACCAGCACATCCTCCATGGGAGCAATGAGGACCGGAGCAGAGATCCGAGCCCTAGCTTCAGTCATCTTAGGACCTGGAAAGGAGTCACCATGTCAAAAAACGAATGGTTGAAGCTTTCTCGTTGTTGTGCAAAACATGTTCAAGCATCCCAGACAAGTAAAGAGCAGCAGCATTTAACATATAACCCAAACTGCTGTGGCCCTACGATGATGTCCTGGCCCTGCATACATACCTTCTACAGTGAGAGAGGCGGCGCTTGTGGCCTCTCCGTACTCGTTCTTGGCTTCACAGCCGTACAACCCGGCATCCTCAGTGGAGACGTTGAGGAGCATCAGTGTGTGCTCCTCGTTGTCATGGAAAAACTTGCAGGTGTCGCTGCCGATCAGAGCCTGGGAGTCTTTGTACCAGGACACCTGAGGCTTTGGGATGCCGCCCACCTGCACCGAGAAACGTATCGCTCGACCAGCGGATGCCACCTTGGGCTCCATGTGACGAATGATTTGAGGAGGTTCTGGTACTGAACACAGAGACGACATGCTGATTAGTCCTCCAGCCACGACTGAGCTCGAGTTTAGACAGTCTTATGATGAGCAGCGTTACTGTAGTTACTATTTTTGTTGTCAGTGTTTTTATCACTAAATCAGGTTTGGTGGTCATGTATGTTCAGAGATCAAGCAGGGATCCGATGTGACCTCGCTCAGCTCCACTCAAAAAAACTGCCAATGTCACAATTTTTCAAATGTTACTTATTTCTGTAACCCAGGATTTATTAAAACTGAAATCTCAGAAACAGAAATGAGAATGAGAAATTTTTTAGGAAGCTTCATTCATTTATGAATCAATTCTGACACTGATTATCATTATTTTACCCTCTTTCACTCTTTTCTCTTGCTAAGCCTTAAGTCGGATGTTATCAATGTTCCCCCTTATCTGTTATTAATAATAATCATCATCCTATATTTATGTGGGTTAGTCAGTTAAGAACTTCTCATTGGCAGTGACAGTAAAGCCACACAGACCCCAGAGAGCAGACCGACAACACAGAAAGGCCTCGTGGATTTGTTCTTACTTCAATGAACAACCTGAACATTTTCTGAATCCACACAATCAACAGCTGGTTGGAGAGACTGATGTCTGCTTTGATCACTTACGTCGAACAAGAAGATTCATGGAAGTTTGGTTCCTGCCAGCTAAGAAGGTGTACTCCCCAGCATCACTGCGGAATGTCTCAGAGATGGTGAGACGGTGGAGCCGCCTGATGGTGGTGTACGTGAACCTGGTCTCCACTGGGAACTTGATCTCCACCCCATTCTTCATCCAGCGACCCTCCACATCGTCCTCACTCACCTCCAGCTCCAACGTTGCTCTCTGCTTCTCAATAACCTGCAAAAGTGGATGAGATTCTCTAAAAAGCTGACCAGAACTCTGAACCTCTGAGTGGATGTTTCCACCAATGTTCAAACGACTGCAGAGGGTGAACTTACAGAGACATTCCTGCTAGCAGGTTCGGTAATTTTGACATCCCGTCCTTCCACTGCCAGGTTGGCCTTGGACATGTTGGAGCCAGCCACAGCAGTGTACTTTCCACCATCAGAGAGACGGACCGATGGCAACACCAGCCGGTGAGTGAATTGATCGGAGCTCATTTTGTACCTGCAGAAAACGAAGCAGTTGAAAAGAGCACGAGTGTCTCCACCGCGTCCCTTTCTGGATGGTTGGTTTGTGTTTAGAAGGCTTGAAAAATGACCTTACCTGTCAGACAACTCCAGTTCCTGACCATCCTTCATCCACATCACCTGGACATTTGGCTCAGAAACTTCACACTCAAAAGTAGCCCTCTTCTTCTCTGTGATCCTCAGGTCCTTCAGCTGTTTGGTAAATTCAATCACACGAGCTGCAGCAGCAAAAGAAGAAAGCCTTTAGAAGGCTGCAGACGGAGCTGAGAAACTCTAAAGAAGTACAAATTGGCAGGTAACCTTCAACATCAAGCTGAGCTTGTGCGGTTGCAGAACCAGCGATGAAAGTGTAGGTGGCACTGTCTCCGAAGTGAACATTTCTGATGCTCAGCGTGTGAGTCAGCTGTTTGCAGCGAGCCTGGCATCTGTCTGTAGGCCGGATCTCCACGCCATTCTTCAGCCATCTATATGAGATTTGTTCATAGTTGACGCTGACCTCAAAGGTGACTGTGTCTTTCTCCTGAGCATGCAGGTCCTGGAGGGTCTTTGTGATGATGATTGCTGGAAGACAACAAAAGTGACTGTGACATGACTGAAGGACATCACGGGAACACAGCAGGGAACCTGGAAAAGCTCCAAGGGGGCAGCTCCTTTGCTCACATTACTGACTTACGCCAAAGTCATTAAAATCTGTTCACTTGACTTATTTTGGTCACAAACAATCAAACCCCAGCAGTCACATGAGCGAGGTATGAAAAGCTATATCTCTGATTTCTGTGTCAATGTTTCTACAAATCTCAAATGCTGACGTTATGAAGATGTTTTCTGATTTCCTAAACCAAGAACCACCCTTGAAAACTGTTGGGCTTCAAGGCAGCACCCGGAATGGTTCCAGGATCCTCCAGCTCCACTCAAGGCTCCACTTCATACCTCTATGTTTTTTTTCTATTTCCTGTCATTCAAGTCCATTTTTGAGGTCATTAGTTATTAAATGAAAGTCTCAAGATTCAGTTGCTGTTGTGCCGTCCTGAACTCAGAGCTGAATGCAGTGGCGCTCTGGGGTCTTAAATTTGGCCGGGGCTCAACCAGGATGAATAAAAGTGCCTTTACTTTTCCAAGTGTTTAAATGCGCTGTGGCTCTAAACTCACGGTTAACGGTCAGAGCTGCTGACACGCGATCCCCTCCACAGATGAAGCCGTACTCTCCAGCATCCTGCTTGCTCACATTCATCACCTTCAGCTGGTGAACTTTTCCAGAAACCGCAATCCCGAACTTGTCACTCATCTCGATCTCCACACCGTCCTTCAGCCACGTGGACGGAACGCTTGAGTGAGACACCTCACACTCAAAGGTGGCTGAATGAGTCTCTGGAACGGCCACACCTTTCAAGGGCCGTGTGACGTGCAGAGCTGATGGGAACATATCAGAGACACGTTAATGATGGGTGGACGGGTGGACGGATGGACGGACGGACAGACAGACAATATTCCAACACTGACCCTCGACAGTGAGAGAGGCGCTAGTCTGCAGGTGTCCCACCACGGCCGTGTACTCTCCCTCTTTGCTCTTGTCCACAATCTGAACCATCAGTTTGTGTGTCTTCTTCTCAGACACCATTTTGTAGTCATCACCCGTCTTTAGCTCCGCATTGTTGAACATCCATCTGACGGGAATGTTGTCCTCGGAGATAACCACCTCAAACACAGCAGCCTTCCCCAGTAGTGATGTCACATCCTTTGGCTTCTTTATGATCTTGATGGCTGTGGAGGACATGTTTGCTCAAATACTGGAGATGTGTTTGTGTGTACGATGAAGTGGTGTTCTTTGAGTTCTTTACTCACCCTCTACATTCAGCCGTGCGTTTGCAGACAGTTTTCCCAGCCTGAAGGAATACACTGACTCATCCTGGGTGGTGCAGTTCTTGATCTTCAGGGTGTGGATGGTACCTTGGGTGCTGATCTCATAATGGTCACTGGGCTGAATTTCAACGCCATTCTTGATCCACTGAGCTCCTCGCACACCTTCATGGGTCAGTTCCAAGCTAAACACAGCATCCTGAGTCTGCACCACATTCTGGTTCTTCATCGTCTTCTTTACTTTCACGGCTGTGAGAATATTCACATGATTAGCGTTAAGGTAAAATGTGTCTCGCATCAACAGGAAACCAAGATCCGGTTGGTGTTCCGTTCCCTTTTACTTCATAAAACCTGGACCTACCCTCAACTTTCAGGGAGGCAAAGGTCTTGGAGGTAGCCACCTCATAAGCATACTCTCCCATGTCTGCAGCTTTGGTGATGACGATGACGAGACGCCTCATAGCACCGTCGACCTCGCTCAGGATGTTTTCGCTGAAATCGATTGGCTGGCCGTCTTTCAGCCACTTGCCTTTCACAGATGGGTTTGCCACTTCACACTCGAGCACTGAGGTCTGGGAGTCAGCTACCAGCAAATCACACAGAGGCTTCTTGATGGCGCCCCCTGGAGGCACATAACCATTTCAGTCAGCTGATGCAACTTCTAGTTCGCTGAAATCTTCATCGGTGGTGGAACATACCTGATACAGTCAGTGTAGCGCTGCACGTCTTCTCGCCAGCGGCAAAAACGTACTCGCCCTCTTCATCCTTCATAGTGTTGATGATCGTCAGCGTGTGCCGTTTGCCTTTTGACTCCATCTTATATTTGATACCACTTTTAAGAGGCTGCCTCTTGAGGGTCCAGAAGGCATCGATTCCAGGATGAGAAACCTCCACTTCAAAAGTGACGTTCTCAGACTCTGAACACTCTTTGTCCCTCATGGCTTTTGTGATCTGGACAGCTGTATAGAGAGCAGAAAGAGTTCAAGTCTAGCAGACGGTTTATTTTGGTCACTAGGTGAAGGTGTACTGCAGCCACAGTGTGTAGGTGAGCTTCAACATGAGACCATCTGATTCTGCTCGACTGGCATTTCTCTTACATGACTTCAGTTCATTTGGACTTTGTTGATTTCTATTAAAGTTTCAATGGTTTTTCTTACTTTGAACTGATAGGTGGCAGGAGGTGTCCGCTCGGCCCACAACCAGTTTATAGTGTCCTTCATCTGAGGCATGGGTCCTGGCAAAGACCAGGCGCTGCTTGGCCCCCTTCACCACCATCTGGACCCGCTCACTGGCCGTCAGCAGTTTGTCATTGTGATACCATTTTACAGAGCTAATGTCTTGAACAGAGATCTTGGTCTCCAATACAGTCTTTGTTCCTTCAACGGTGCAAAGGTCTTTTAGTGGAACCAAGATTCCAATTGCTGCAACACAAGAAAAAAGTTAAAGATGAATTCTTTTAATAAAGTTTGATAGGATTGTTTAGAATGTCACATGCACGGTGGGATTCTTACTCTGCACATGCAGCTTTGCAGATGTGGAGATTTCCTGAGCAGGAACCTCAAAGGAATACACTCCAGAGTCATTCTTGTTGGTGTCTTCAACTAGAAGTTTGTGGATCTGCTTGTCAATAACAATGTGCACACGGTTTGAGGCTTCAATTGGACAGCCATTCTTCATCCAGGTTCCTTCAACATTCCCCTGGGAGAATTTCACCTCCATCTGAGCTATTTCACCCTCACATACAGTCAGGTCACACAGAGGCTGCATCAAGGTCACCGGACGTACTGAAAAGTCACAGCAGACAGAATTCAGGTTGGATTGTGCAGTCGAATGAGTCTGAAAGAACTGTGTTGTTTGGTTCTAAGACCATACATATTAATGGAACCACAGGCCAATGCTTACATTTCATCTTCAGTGAGGCGCTGGACGTGAACTCGCCCACTTTGAAGGTATACCTTCCCTGATCTTCTTTCTTGACATCTTTGACAGAAAGGCTGTACCTGCCACGACGGGAGCAGATGACGTACTTGCTGCTGGCAGACAGCAGTTTGTCTCCAAAGAACCAGCCACCTTCAGCATCCTCACGGGAAACAACACACTCAAACTCTCCAGAGTAAGTTTCAGGCACCTCGGTGCTCTCCAGCTGCTTTAAGATCTCCAGCGGGGCTCCTGTTGAGGAGAACACAGTCAATCCATGTGGATGACAGACATTCAGGTCTTCACCTCAGTGTAACAGATTCCTCTACACAAACACAATCTGGCTTGCAGCTCTCATCTCACTGTCTGCAGGAGAAGCACATTTTTCCAGAAAAATCGAACTTTTCTGTTTACCCACCTTCAACGTTGAGCTTGGCACTTGTGCTGACGTCATCATCATCGACCACCATGCAGGAGTACTCTGCAGCATCTTTCAGGCTGATCATCAGCACAGACAGGAAGTGAACCTTTCTGTCAGAGTGCATCCTGTACTTATCTCCAGGGAAGATCTCCATCTTGTTTTTGAGCCATTTCACTTTGACAAACGGTTCATTGGTTTCACATTCAAAGGTTGCCATTGTGTCCTTCTCCTTGGCATCGACTTCTTCCAGTTTCTGTGTGAACTTGATAACCTGCTTTGCTGCAAAAGTGAGACCAACGTGTGTGTTAGAAACAGTGACCCGGTGAAACGATGTCGTCTGGAATGGTGTGTCATACCTTGCACCAACAAGAAAGCGTGACTTGATGTCTCTCCTGCGCTGTTGGAAGCTTTGACCATCACACTAGCAGAGTCCTCTGCTGTCACATCTTTGATCACCAGTTCACAAATGTGGTCTTCAGGCCAATACCAGTAAATACGCTCAGACTTCTCCAGCAGAGTGCCATTCTTAAACCATTGGCATTCTGGTTCTGGCCTTCCCACCACTCGGACTCTGAACTTGACTTCATTTCCCTGTGCAACTGTCTGGCTGGTGATGCGTTCCAGGATCTTTGGTGCCTCCATGCTAGCTGAGATCTTGACACGCTCTGGTTTCTTAGATTTTGCTTCAACCTTTCTGCGCTCCTCTTCCCTCTTCTTGTCAGCTTCCTCCTTCTCCTTGGCCCGGTGAAGCAATTCCTCCTTGGTTTTTCTGAGCAGATCCTCGTAGGACTCATCCCTCTTACGAGTTTTCAGCTCCACTGCTGTGATGGACTCGTAATAGCCTTCCTCTGTCCTACGCTTGAACTTGCCCCTCAGCTCCTCTGACTCCTCTGAGGCTTTCTCGTGGATAATTCTCTGTGCCTTTCTGAGTTTGACCACTTCCTTCATTTGAGATTCCTCTGCAGGTTTGTCGATTTTCACCACCTCAAAGGGTGTTCGTCCAGGTTCTGTAGTGGTCTCAGCTGGCTTCATGTCAGGAGCACGCCGCAGATGAGTCCGAAAGTCCTCTTTTTGTTGAATCTCCAGTTTCACAGTGTGTTCAGCTGAGCCCAAGTTATTATCAGCCATCACCCGGACCTCTCCTGAATCGTAAGATTTGATGTCAGTAATCTCCAGATAATAAATTCCATCATAGCGAAGTCTGTATCTCTTGCTTTTGCGGATCAGTTGTCCATTCAGATACCAGTTGACTTTTGGTGAAGGATAACCCGTCACTCTGCAGCGGAATCTTGCCGTCTCTCCCTCCAAGACCCGGACTGGCTCAGGCAGAAGGACTATTTCAGGTTTCATTTTCTCAGTTTCTTCCTCAGCAGTGACCCCGTATGGTCCTCCCTCATGTGCCAAACGCTCCATCTCATCAATTCTCTGGGCTCCCTTCCTGCCTTCTGGAAGCTGAGACTCTTCTACAAGTCCCTTCTCATCCTTCACCACTAGGGTAGCCGAGCTCTGGTCGGCTCCATATTTGTTGGTCGCTCGGCAGGTGATGACGCCGCTGTCTCTTGCGTAAGCAATTTCATAGTCGAGGCTGCAGTAGCCAAATTCATTGACCATCCGTAGCCGATTGGCAGCTTCTAAGGGTTTGCCATCATGCAGCCACTCCACCACCATGGTGGGATCACCAATAGGGGTCAGTCTGCACTCAAAATGAGCGGGACCAAAGCGCTTCATTCGGATGGAAGTCAGCTTCTTCTTGAACTGTGGTTTCTGTTGCTTCTCTTTGTCGTAAAGGTCGCCCTCCTCCCATTGCTCTTGTCCATAGCGCAGATGCAGGGGCTCCAGCTCAGGAGGACTGATCTCTTTGGCTTTGTAGGTTCCTTTAGGAATAATGAGTTTCCTCTCTGGTGCTGGCTCCGGGCAGTCCACCTCAACATTGACTCTGCAGCGTGTGGTGTCTCTGCCAGCCTTGTTGATGGCTGTAGCTGTGTACCAGGCACTGTCAGAGCCAGACGCAGATGGGATCTGGAACTTGGCCTCTCCTCTGGTTCCTTCAATTCTGAAACATGCATAAGTTGTTTGGGCATCCTTCCTTTTCATCACACCGATTGATTTAATTGTTTAGATAAATATTTTAGAGCCTGATATTCAAACAACCATGCTTCGGGTGACCAAGAGACCACAAATGGAAAAACTTTCTTCATTCATTCATTCATTCACTCGCTCACTCAATAAAAGGATGGAAATATAACTGGGTAATGCAGCTATGACGAGACATACTTGATTTGCGGGTGCTTGTGTGGAGTGATGATGTCGCTGTTTTTCAGCCAGACTATGTCAGGGAGGGGGTTTCCGATGGCTTTGACAGCCAGCTCGACCAGGGTCCCCTGCTTCACCGTGATGTTCTTCAGCTTCTCCACAATCTGAGGACGCACCAAAGTTTCTTTGGCTGAAATAAAGAGCAAATGCTTCATTACAGAACCTGTGGGTCAATCAGCTTCTTCTGCAACAATTTCTAGCTGCAGTCGTACCTTCAACGGTGAGAGTGATGGAGACAGACGAGCGTCCAGCTCTGTTCTGGGCAATGACGGTCCACTCCCCAGAGTCCAGAGGCATGGCTGGGACAATGATCAAGGACTGCGTTCCATCCTCTTTCACCACTATTTTGTGGGTGTAGTCACTAACCACTTGTTGCCCTGATGAGATCACATTTGTCATTTTATGGCCAAGGTACTAGGCTGATGAACCCAGATTAAACCCAAATGAAGTTTTTTACTCACCATTGTGGAACCAGTATGTGTCAGGCATTGGTCTACCAACAACCTTCAAGTCAAATCTGGCAGTTTGACCCTCAGAACATTTACACGATGATGGTTTCATGACAAACACGGGTTTGTAGAGCCTTTCCAGCTGAGCTTCATCTGTCTCGTCAAGCCGGCGTGCTGGGGAACGTCCAGGAGAGCGGCTGGGTGACCGGACAGGAGAACGACTGAGAGAACCAGGAGATGTGGATCTAACAGAGATACACGGCTGTCAGGAGAGCTTTGGGCCTCAAAGTAATCGTCTTCACGATGCCTCACCTGATTCTCTGCCCTCCTGGCTGAGGAATGTGTGTCACAGAAGGTCCAGCTCCAGACGGTTCAGTATAGAGCTTCCCAGAGCTGACGGCGTTCCCCTTGATGTTAGAGGCCAAGGCGGTGTACACGCCCTCATCTTCTGGCTGGACCACAGATAACCGCAGGCTGGCCCGTCCATCTTGCAGAAATTCCATCTGATAATGGTCTCCGGCTTTGATCCGCTGGCCATCTTTGAACCAGGTGATCTGATGGAAGATAGAAAACCAGCACTGAAGCAACTTGCACACAGACACGCTGTTAACTGTCAGTTTAGACGACAGTGATTCTACAGGCAACATCTGGATCCCCTGTTCACCTTGGGGAGGGGCATTCCAGCCATCCTGCAGTGGAAGGTGACTCCCATTCCCTCCCTGATCCTGTAGCTCTTGACCGCGGTATCAAAGCTGGGCTGCACGGCTTCAGAAGGTGTGGTGGTCACCATGAGCTCGCCGTCTTCTGTAACAATCTCTTTGTATGTAATCCTCATAATCAGGAATTCAATCTCCTGGATGATCTTGTGCTCAGTGGCAGAAAGATGGAATTCCTGCAGATGGAAGAAGAATAGCTGAATGTCTGCGGACATCTTATAGCAGGGTTGGGGAACCCCCGGCCTCCGGGCCGTATATGGCCCACGAGACCATTTCTACCGGCCCGCAACGCAATAAGATTTTTATATTTAATATGTGCATTTATACAGTGGGACCTCGAATTACGAACGACTCTACACGCGGAGTTTTCAGGTTACGACACGTCTCAACGGGAAATTATTTCGTTACGAAAGAAATTTCAGGATACGAAAGGCAAAAGTACTCTACCGCTGCTACTCGCGGAGTTTAGCGAACGTAGCTGCTCTGCCATTGGCTGTCGCCTAGCAACGTCCTGTCATCCCATTGGCTAGGAGGGACGTCTCTACTTACGTAATTCTCAGGTTACGAAACAACTTCCGGAACCAATTAATTTAACGTAAGTAGAGGTCCCGCTGTAGTATGAATGAATAAAAACATCAGGAAAAACGTATCGGCAGGCATTCGTTTTCTGAGATAAACAGACGGTTGTGTTATGTCCGAGTCAACGTCAGGGTCAGTGAACGCAGCATGTGGTGTACGTAGTGGGCCGGACTGGTTGACACAGAAAAAAATGATGCATCGTGGCGACTGTCAAGAAAAGGAAGGTGTATGCAGAATGCCGTGTATTCCAGGAGAAATGGACAAAGAGAAGCAGTTCCAACCATCGCATTAGGTGTAGAAATGCAGCAATTATTGTTATTATTATTGTCTTTATTGTTGTTATTATTGTCTTTATCTTTCTTTTCATTTATTTTCTTGATTATCTTGTTGTATTGCAGTTTTTGTGAGTAGAGGCCTCAAACAGGCCCTTACGGGTCTCTTGCCTCAACTCTGCACCTCTTTTTTTTATTGTTTTGTATGATCGTGTAAATATATTTTACTTGTTTGTCATTTTATTCTGTTTTTTTTTTGGTGATTTTATATGCATATGTGCTAAATAAATAATTCAAATTCAAATGCAGCAATTATGAGACTTAGTAACACAGTGGTTATAGACTTTTTTTTCATCTTTTTTTTGCATCCCTCGGTATGTGTTCATAATACTGTAGTATGGCCCTCGGAGGACTTTATAAAAATTGAAATGGCCCTCGATATGAAAAAGGTTCCCCACCCCTGTCTTAGAGGAAGACTCCCGTGTTCGTTCCACTGCCGACACAATGAAGATGCCCCAACTGTGTGTGCTGGAGCCTCCAGAGTCTGAAGACGAGCGTTCAGGAATGGCTCTGAAAGTTTAGTCAATTCAATCTAAAAGTGTAGGAGTTGGGGTTTTATTTGAACCTACTAAGTCATCAGCAGAGTCGAGACAGTCATAACGACTTAGAGTAAAAGGATTTTCCCCATATTTACATTAAAATCTTATTTTGTTATGGCTAGATACTCTACCTGTCCAGAGATAATAGAGGTGCTGGTCGGCTCCTTTGCAGTAACAAAAACAGGAGGGACATCTGCCACTCTGGGCTCCTGATCCACGGAAAACACTCCCTGTTTCACAGTCACTTCATATTCCTTCATGTAGGCTTCATATTCCTCTGTTAATAAAAGGCATGTTACAGATCATGTCCTTAAATGAAGCAGCTCGTTCTTGTTGGGTTTTACTCTTCATCGATACTTCACCTTCCTCCAGCAGATTGGCTGAGGCTGAAACCTCTCCCAGCTGGTTTTTGGCAAAGACGGAATATTCTCCAGCATCATCAGCAAAGGTCATGGAGATCTCCAGCTTACACTCTCCAGTGTCCTTTTTGTAGGCAACTTTGTATCTGACAGACAGAGGGCAGGAATCGACACATTACATCCAACTCACAGAAGCCTCCTGCCACCTAGAGGCTGTGGCGCGTGTTCCAATAAGCAAACCGTTGAACAACAGCTGACCTTCTGGGAGAACCTTCTCAATTGAGAAGGCCTTCACCAGATTTCTTTGAAACAGGCTAAAGTCAATCTGAGAGGAGCAGAAGTGATGTAGTGCCCCCAGCTGAGCCCTGCAGCTCCGGTCCACACGTCCTCCACAAGGTAACGAGCTGAAACATCTGTGACACATCTGCATGTCACCTACCTGTATCCGGTGGTGAGTGGCACGCCACTCTTCTTCCAGATGACGTGAGGCTTGGGGCTTCCTCCAACCTGACATTCAAACACCACACTTCCTCCTTCCAGTAGCCTCTGAACAGTCGGCATCTTGACAAAGTAAGGAAGCACGGCGTCCTCCAGGGACACGTGGTCCTCTTTCATTTCTTTGGTTTCTCTGTAGACACAAATACGTTTGTAGAGTGAACCAACATACCGACCCTGGACTGCTGGGCAGAACTTGAACTCACGTTTTCTCAGCAGTTTCAACATCTTGACTAATGTCGGCGAGCTCCTCTCTGCTCTCGATGTCCTCGGACACTGCAGGACAAATGCGTGAGCCAATGGAAGCCTGAAGACCTCAGGATGAGCGCATGGTGCTACTGACCCTGGACGAGCAGGAAGCAGGAGGTGCTGACGGTTCCCGCCTCGTTGGTGGCGGTGCAGGTAAAACGTCCGCTGTCTTCGGCAAACGCCTCGCGGATGAGCAGCTGTGCCCGTCCGTCTTCGTAGCTGATCTGGAAGTCGATGGAGCTCTGGATCTTGTAGTCCTCCCTGAACCACATGACCACCGGAGCAGGGTGTCCGGAGATCTGGCACTCCAAGGTCACTGACTCGCCTTCACTCACGTTCATGTTCTTTAAGGCCTGCACGCCAACAAGACATGGTCAGACCTTCACTCCCTGCAGACCTGCAGCAGCTCGGCTGCTTTGCTTACCGACACCAGTGTGGGCGGAGCTACATCATCAGCTGCAGCTGGTATGGCTGCCGCCGCCGCCGTCACCTGCCGAGTCAGACAGAGACACATTTCCTCAGGAAGTATGTCGCGTTCGGCTTCGTTGAGCTGTCAGACCTCCTCTGGGACCACCAGGGGGTGCTGTGGTGACCCTCACCTGCTGCTCCTGGCTCAGCTGGATGATGCTGCTGCTCATCCCACTGGTTATACTGGTGCGAATGGACTCGGTCATGTAGCCTCTCTGTTTCCATGGTGGCAGGACGTCGGGGCCAGCGGCGGGTCTGGGGGCACCGACGAGATAAGAGGGGGAATGTTCCCAGCTGAAGTTACTCCAGCGCAAGCACTCACCTGACTGGTGTGGGCGTCGGCGCCTTCACGTGTCTGACTGGAGACGGAGACTGCTGGCGCCCCGCCGCCACCTTGGCCACCAGCAGGGTGGGGGACTTGGATGTGGGTTTGGGAAGAATCCTGGGGGGAGTTTTGTGAGCCAATTCTGCCTCCTCCACTCCGACCTTCATCACAGTGGCGGTGTGGAAGCTGGTCTCCATCCTCTGAGGGTCAAGACCAGCTGACACTCAGCTATGGCTTTAACTGGGACATCTTCATGCTGGGAAGTGTTTCCTACCTTTTCCACTTTGGTTTGCTGTGTCTGGGAAATCTGGACCCCTGAAATCATTGTCTTTGTTTTCTTTGCTGGAATGGCTTCCTCACCTGAACGCATGAGCAACTCATGACCTCAGCACTTCAAGAAGGCTCCTGCATGTGAATGCTAAGAAGAAGAACCAGTTCCTCACCCTGAACCAGCAGCTCAGCTGTGGAGGTGGCGCGTCCGCTGCTGTTGGCCGCCGTCACCGAGTACGTCCCAGAGTCCTCCGGGAAAACCTCGGCGATCAGCAGGCTGTACAGGTCCCCCTCCTGGAGGATCCGGAAGTCTGCCGAGCTCTGGATCTCGGCTCCTTCCCTGTAGAACTTGACGGTGGGGGCGGGGATGCCGGCGACACGGACGTCCAGCCTGAGCTGGCTGCCCTGCCTCACGGTGGCGCTCTGCAGCCGCTGCAGGAAACCGGGGGGCGCGGTCTCGGCTGCAGACACAAGGATCAAACTAAGAACCATCCAGGAAGTCTGAGGTCATGATTGAGGAGGGCGTGGTCTCACCTGTCACCAGGAGCTCGGCGGTGCTCGTGGCTTGTCCGGTACCGTTGGTGGCTCTAACGGAATACCTGCCAGCATGCGTGACGCTCACTGCGGCGATCTCCAGAACAGCACGGCCATCGCTGAACGAGATGTGAACACCGGGGAGAGCAGCAGCAGAAAGAACCTGGCCATCGCGGAACCAGCTCACCTCAGGAACTGGAGAACCTGCAGAGTAAACAATCAATGGAGTGGTCCATAAGGTGACCAGTAGCAGAATAATGGCGCAGCCTTCTCTGGCTCCTCCCACTGCATTTTGGGTGAGAATGTGAGTGGTTGTTGAAAGCCTTGGCCCCGCCCCCTCAGGCAAAGGCTACTGCAACAGGTTGGTAACAGTAACCAACCATAACTGTGTTTATCTTCAGAACAGCTAAGAAGTTTTATTGAAGATCTCATCTTCATTGACAGGCCAGTAAAATCAGTAAAACTGGATGATACCATGAGAATACTCACCACTGACTTGAGCCTGAAATGTTGCGGCACTACCCTCTAGTGCCACAACATTCTGCAGCGGCTGTGTGAACGTTGGTGCTTGAGTCGACATGGTCTTTGGCACCCTGAAAAGACGTAGAGAATGAGAGTTCATCATTCCAACTTCAGACCAGCATCGTACATCATTAGACCAACATCAGAATAACATCAGACCATCATCACACTAACATCAGACTAACATCAGATGACCATCAGACTAACATCAGACTAACATCACACCATCCTCAGACTAACATCAGACTAACATCAGACTAACATGTTACCATCATCAGATTAATGTCAGACTAACATGTTACTACCATCATCAGACTAACATCAGACCATCATCAGACTAACATCAAACCATCAGCAGACTAACATCAGATTAACATCAGACTAACATCAGACTGACATCAGACGTCATCAGACTAACATCGGACTGACATCAGACTAAAATGTTACAATCATCAGACTAACGTCAGACTAACGTCAAACCATCATCAGACTAACATCAGACCATCATCAGACTAACATCAAACCATCAGCAGTCTAACATCAAACCATCAGCAGACTCACATCAAGCCATCAGCAGACTAACATCAGACCATCATCGGACTAACATCAAACCATCAGCAGACTAACATCAAACCATCAGCAGACTAACATCAAACCAACATCAGGCTAACATCAGACTAACATCAGACTGACATCAGAACCATCATCAGACTAACATCTGACCATCATCACACTAACATCAGACTAACATCAAACCATCATCAGACTAACATCAGACTAACATCACAACATCATCAGACTAACATCAGATTACCATCAGAACATCATCAGACTAACATCAGACTACCATCAGACTATCATCAGACTAACATCAGACTATCATCAGACTAACATCAGACTAACGTCAGACTACCATCAGACTATCATCAGACTAACATCAGACTATCATCAGACTAACATCAAACCATCATCAGACTAATATCAGACCATCATCAGACTAACATCACACTAACATCAGACCATCATGAGCCTAACATCAGACTAATATCAGACCATCATCAGACTAACATCAGACCATCATCAGCCTAACATCAGAATAACATCAAACCATCATCAGACTAACATCAGACTAACATCAAACCATCATCACACTAACATCAGACCGTTATTAGACTAACATCAAACCATCATCAGACTAACATCAGACTAACATCAGACTAACATCAAGCCATCATCAGAATAACATCAGACCGTCATTAGACTAACATTAAATAATCATTAGACTAACATAAGACCATCATCAGCCTAACATCAGAATAACATCAGACCATCATCAGACTAACATCAGACTAACATCAGACTAACATCAAACCATCATCAGACTAACATCAGACTAACATCAAACCATCAGCAGACTAACATCAAACCATCAGCAGACTAACATCAAACCAACATCAGACTAACATCAGACTAACATCAGACTGACATCAGACCATCAGCAGACTAACATCTGACCATCATCACACTAACATCAGACTAACATCAAACCATCATCAGACTAACATCAGACTAACATCAGACTAACATCAAGCCATCATCAGAATAACATCAGACCGTCATTAGACTAACATTAAATAATCATTAGACTAACATAAGACCATCATCAGCCTAACATCAGAATAACATCAAACCATCAGCAGACTAACATCAAACCAACATCAGACTAACATCAGACTAACATCAGACTGACATCAGACCATCAGCAGACTAACATCTGACCATCATCACACTAACATCAGACTAACATCAAACCATCATCAGACTAACATCAGACTACCATCAGAACATCATCAGACTAACATCAGACTACCATCAGAACATCATCAGACTAACATCAGACTAACATCAGACTACCATCAGACTATCATCAGACTAACATCAGACTATCATCAGACTAACATCAGACTAACGTCAGACTAACATCAGACTATCATCAGACTAACATCAGACTAACATCAGACTACCATCAGACTATCATCAGACTAACATCAGACTATCATCAGACTAACATCAGACTAACGTCAGACCATCATCAGACCATCATCAGACTAACCTCAGACTAACATGTTACCATCATCAGACCATCATCAGACTAACATCATGCCATCATCAGACTAACATCAGACCATCATCAAACTAACATCGGACCAACATCAGACTAACATCAGACCATCATCAGACTATCATCAGAATAACACCAGACTAACATGTTACCATCATCACACAAACATCAGACTAACATCAGAATAACACCAGACTAACATGTTACCATCATCACACGAACATCAGACTAACATCAAACCATCATCAGACTAACATGTTACGATCATCAGACTAACATCAGACCATCATCAGACTAACATCAGACTAACATCAGACTAACATGTTACCATCATCAGATTAACATCAGACTAACATCAGACTAACATGTTACTACCATCAGACTAATACACATCAGATTAACATCAGACTAACATTTCAGACTAACAGATACATCATCGACTAACATTTTAAAATCAGACTAACATCAGACTAACATGTTACTACCATCAGACTAACATCAAACCATCATCAGACTAACATCAGACTAACATCAGACTGACATCAGACTAACATCAAACCATCATCAGACTAACATCAAACCATCAGCAGACTAACATCAAGCCATCAGCAGACTAACATCAGACCATCATCAGACTAACATCAAACCATCAGCAGACTAACATCAAACCAACATCAGACTAACATCAGACTAACATCAGACTGACATCAGACCATCATCAGACTAACATCTGACCATCATCAGACTAACATCAGACTAACATCAAACCATCATCAGACTAACATCAGACTACCATCAGAACATCATCAGACTAACATCAGACTACCATCAGAACATCATCAGACTAACATCAGACTACCATCAGACTATCATCAGACTAACATCAGACTATCGTCAGACTAACATCAGACTAACATGTTACTACCATCAGACTAACATCAGACCATCGTCAGACTAACATCAGACTGACATCAGACTAACATCAAACCATCATCAGACTAACATGTTACCATCATTAAATTAACATCAGACTAACATTTTATGATAATCAGATTAACATCAGACTAACATGTTACTACCATCAGACTAACATCAGACCATCATCAGACTAACATCAGACTAACGTCATCCTGATGGTCTGACCATCATCAGACCATCATCAGACTAACATCAGACTAACATCAGACTAACATCAAACCATCATCAGACCATCATCAGACTAACATCAGACTAACATGTTACCATCATCAGACTAACGTCAGACTAACATGTTACTACCATCATCAGACTAACATCAGACCATCATCAGACTAACATCAAACCATCAGCAGACTAACATCAGATTAACATCAGACTAACATCAGACTAACATGTTACCATCATCAGACTAACGTCAGACTAACATGTTACTACCATCATCAGACTAACATCAGACCATCATCAGACTAACATCAAACCATCAGCAGACTAACATCAGACTAACATCAGACTGACATCAGACCATCATCAGACTAACATCGGACTGACATCAGACTGACATCAGACCATCATCAGACTAACATCAGACCATCATCAGTCCAACATCAGACTAACATCAGACTAACATCAGACAAACATCAGACGAACATCAGACCATCATCAGACTAACATCAGACGAACATCAGACCATCATCAGACCAACTTCTGATAAACTTCAACCAGTCTTGGGAAGTCTTTGGAGGTCAAACCTCTCAATGCTATGTGAATGCTTCCTTGAACGTCAGTTACTAACACTCCTCTCTGTCTTCTGGGTCTCCTCTGATGTTTTGGTGACTTTTTTTCTTTCATTTTCTTGTCAACATTTAATTTTCCTTCAGATCGAACACAAATGTGCTGAGTGTCTCTGCTAAGGCTCAAATTACTCCCCAGCTATAAATGTCAGGGGGCGGAGCCTGTCAGGAGCAGATGACTGATGGATGGCGGCAGCTGGAGGTCAGATGGAACATTTATCAATAGAAAACAACACAAAATAAAAAAACTAGATTTAACTAGAACAGCTAGAGCTGATGGAATCTCTGGATTAGGACAGACTGCTTCCTTGAGCTGGTACTTCATGTTTTTCATCAATACTTTCATCTTTCTCTTGGTCTTTGCATGAAATCAATACTTTTTTAACTTTTCTGTCCTCAACAACCACGTTTGTCAGCACAACAGCCAATCAATCAATCAATCAATCAATCAACCAATTAATAGTCAATCAATGATTCCATTTTAAAAATCTTTTACTACTTTTTCATTCTGGTAAAAATGTGCAATTTCAACTTCTGAAATAAACACTGAATAAATCAGAGATCTACAGTTATAATAAGTTGATCCAATAGGTCTGCTGTACAACAGTCAGACTGATGAGGGAAGTGACTGGGAAGTGACTGGGAACCAAGTTGATCCAAAGTGGTGAGCAGAGTAGAGATGAAATAGTTGCACAATCAAGGTTGAAGAACCGTGACAACTCAAAGAGAAGCTGATCCAGAAGGTCAAAGCAGACGCGTCAGCTCCATGTTTTATTGGTGATTTTTTCTAAATCACTTCTTCAACTGCCTCCTCACTGAAAGCGATCAATAAACCTGATTAAAGGCTGTGGGATGACTGGGATGGCTGACTGGGGTATTTCAGGAGCAGAAGACCAGCCACCCATTTGGCAGTGGCCATAAATAGCCGTGTTCCCTGAGCTCTGACTGACAGGCAGCAGGTGGGTCACCTGATAGCGGCAGGCTCATTCCCTTAAAAAGCCATCGAGCACCAGCTGACCTCGCCGCTCTCAGCAGCTATTCTGGGCCTTCCAGCGTTATCCTCAACAACAAACATGCAGCAAACCCCACAAACACACAAATTCCCCCAATCACTTCCAGCCTGACCTGAGGGCCCAGAGGGCAGCACCGGCCCCTCCGTGGCCCCAGGCGTGACCCCCGGCGGTGCGGCCCCCACGGCCTACTCACTTGTCTCCACAAGAGTGCCTGGTGGGACGGCGCCCCAGCGGCTGGAGCACGTCTCCTGATCAGTGAGGTGTTGAGAAGGTCCCAGACCAGAAGGTGTAGATGTGCTCCTCGCTGTCCCTCCGGGCGAGGCCAGGCTGGGAACTCTGCTCAGGAGGGCCTGCACGCTCCCTCAGGCTTTTATACTGGGGGGGCGCCGCCCCGCAGCACAGCTGCACAGCCCTCCTATTGGCTGCAGGGGGAGGGTCATGACGGGGGGGCCTTTATGACCAGTCCAACCACTGAGCTGAGGTCAGGGCTTAATTCATCTCTGATCAGTGATCGATCACTAATAAAAACCATTGACTAGAAATATCTGACATACACACACACACACATAAACACACACATAAACACACATAAACACACACATAAACACACACAATATTTGAACAACATTTATAACACTTCTATCCCCCCCCCACACACACACACAAAACACTTGAAGTGCTAACCCCACCTCGTGTCATAACCCCCCCCACTCACAGGGTGTTATAACACCCTGTGAGTGGGGGGGGTTATAACACCCTCAGGAGAAGTAGGAAGTGACCCCCCCATCATCTGGGCCATCAACAGGAGGAAGATGAAGATGAGCAATGAACCTACGGACCAATCAGGAGGCAGAAGCCAGTCATGTGACCATGAGCTGCTCCTGTTCTGTTGGTTGTCTCATCAGAAGTCTCCCTGAGGAAGGTCTTCATCTTCATCATCATCATCCTCACCTTCATCATCCTCTTACCCTGGTGGCTACAGGCTCTGCCCCTGAAACCAGCAGTAAACCAGTGGTCTACTGGGATGATTCTCCAGACCTGATGAGGAGAAGCCAGCCCAATCATGTGACCTCTGCCAGTCTAGTCCGGTCCAGTCCGGTCAGGTCCAGTCCAGTCAGGTCCAGTCAGGTCTATTCCGGTCCGGTCCAGTCTGGTCCAGTCCAGTTCGGTCCAGTCTGGTCAGGTCCAGTCCAGTGAGTCTAGTTCGGTCCGGTCTGGTCAGGTCCAGTCCAGTGAGTCCAGTCAGGTCTTCAGGACAAAGCAGCTGCACTAACGGCATTTGGCCTGCAGAGGGCGATGCGGCCCTGAAAGACGACGAACCTTTGACAAGTGGGTGTGTGAGAGTGTGTGTGTGTTTGTGAGTATGTGTGTGAGTGTTGTGTGTGTGAGAGTGTGCGTGTGTGAGTGTGTGTGTGTGAGAAAGAGTGTGTGTGTGTGAGTGTGTGTGTGTGAGAAAGAGTGTGTGTGTGTGTGAGTATGTGTGTGAGTGTTGTGTGTGTGAGTGTGTGTGTGTGAGTGTGTGTGTGTGAGAAAGAGTGTGTGTGTGTGAGTGTGTGTGTGTGAGAAAGAGTGTGTGTGTGTGAGTGTGTGTGTGTGAGAGTGTGTGTGAGTGTGTGTGTGAGACAGTGTGTGTGAGAGTGTGTGTGTGAGAGTGTGTATGTGTGAGTGTGTGTGAGAGTGTGCATGTGTGTGTGTGAGAGTGTGAGTGTGTGTGAGTGTGTGTGTGTGATAGTATGTGTGTGAGTTTGTGTGTGTGTGAGAGTGTGTGTGTGACAGTGTGTTTGTGTGTGTGTGAGAGTGTGAGTGTGTGTGAGTGTGTGTGTGTGATAGTATGTGTGTGAGTTTGTGTGTGTGTGAGAGTGTATGTGTGACAGTGTGTATGTGTGAGTGTGTGTGTGAGAGTGTATGTGTGAGTGTGTGTGTGAGAGTGTGTGTGTGTAAGAGTGCGTGTGAGTGTGTCAGAGAGAGAGTGTGTGTGTGAGAGAGAGAGAGTGTGTGAGAGTGTGTGTGTGTGAGTGTGTGTGACTGAGTGTGAGTTTGTGTGTGAGTGTGTTTGTGTGTGTGACTGAGTGTGAGTTTCTGTGTGAGTGTGTTTGTGTGTGTGAGAGTGTGTATGTGTGAGTGTGTGTGTGAGAGTGTGTGTGTTTGTGTGAGTGTGAGAGTGTGTGTGAGAGAGTGTGTTTGTGTGAGTGTGAGTGAGTGAGTGTGTGTGTGTGTGTGTGTGTGTGTAAGAGAGTGTGTGTGTGTGTGGGTGTGAGTGTGTGTTCACAGGCTTCTCTCCAGCCTGAGGGCCTCTCCAACCTGACCATGATGAAGATGGTGATGAAGGTGAAGCTGTAATCTGTAGATGTTCTCAGCAGCAGGATAATCCACCTGAACTCAGATTAAATCCCACTGAAGAAAATCTTTAATTTGTCCTCACAAGTATTCAGATTCTCAGTTTTTAATCTGTGTGAGCAGATGTTTGACCTCAGCAGCTCCACAGTGACCCCCGGCCTCACACACACCTAAAGGTGGCGCTAACTGCTTCTCTTCATCGGCCCGCAGACACTCGTGACGTCACAGACACGACCGCCACTTTCACCATGACAACAGACTCAGGCCCCGCCCACGTGTCGTTCTGCTGGCCTGTGAGGTCATGATGCACATGTATACATCCAATCACCCCATATGTATCTCCATCTACATATCTGTATAGATCCATATACATACATATATAAGTGTGTACACACACACACACACACACACACACACACACACACACACTGTATATATCAACTGGTCTCCGTCAACGTGATGTTTATGTTCAGGCCTCATCTTGTTTCCTTCAGTTGGGCCGTTTCCATGGGAACGCACTTTGATGAAGATGGACCGTTGATGAGATCTTTGGAACACACTGAAGCTCTCCTGGGATTAACATAATTGCTGCCTCATTATGATAATGAGCGCGTGCTCACGTCAGTTCGCGTGAATCTCAAACGCCACGATGGTCCATCATGACAGACGTTCAGCATCTGTGTGAGCAGGCCGCCAGCATCCTCCAGATGTGCTGATGCCAGCAGCTCCTGCAGGAGGAGGTCTTGTTCCTGAAGATGTTCCATCAGCGCCGCTGTGGGTGGATCCAGACTGGAAACAGGAAGTCACCAACAAGCTTGATGTTCCTTTATGTTCTTTGAAACTCTCCAGTCATAAAAGAGGACTAAAGGTCAAAAACACCATCAAAGATTTATTAAAGGTTACAGATGTCCCACTCCTCCTCCAGACCAGATGAGACTGACCCAGCGCAGGCGTAATGTGTTCAAAGCCCCGCCCACGGCGCTCAGGTGAGCTGGGAGGGGAGCTGTCAACGATTCTGGTGGACCTGCCTGGACCTCCCTGGAACTGCCTGGACCAGGACCCTCTCCTGGTCCAGGACCCTCTCCCGGTCCAGACGGACACTCATGTAGGTCACACCACTTCTTTCTTGGTTTTCGCTCTTTTGGAGCTTCACCGCTCTAATCAGGAAGTAATCACCACGGTAGCTTAAGACGGATTTCATTAAAGTGCTCAGGTCAGCAGCTTTGGACGATTACGTCCACAGGATCAGAGGAGTCACAGCAGCTCCAGCTGCACGCTCGCTCCTGGAGCCCAGCACGCCGGCCTGGACCTCCACACCTCCACAGGCCCCGACCTGGGCCACCTGGACCTCCACACCTCCACAGGCCCCGACCTGGGCCACCTGGACCTCCACACCTCCACAGGCCCCCTACGTCGGGGTCTGTGGAGGTGTGGAGGTCCAGGGAGCATCATCGGCATCATCAACATCCATCATCATCATTCATCAGCATGAATCCATCATCATGCATCAATCATCCATCCATCATCCATCCATCCATCATCATCCAGCATCATCCATCCATCACCATCATGCATCCATCCATCATCATGCATCCATCAGCATGAATCCATCATCCATCATCATCCATCCATCCATTATCATCCATCCATCGGCATGCATCAATCATCCATCCATCATACATCCACCATCATCATCCATCACCATCATGCATCCATCCATCATCATGCATCCATCAGCATGAATCCATCCGTCCATCATCATCATCCATCCATCACCATCATCCATCCGTCCATCACCCATCACCATCATCATCCATCACCATCATCATCCATCCATCCATCACCCATCACCATCATCATCCATCACCATCATCATCCATCCATCCATCCGTCTCCTGTCAGATGGGGGGGGCGGAGCCTCTGACAGCATCACCCAGGTGAAACACTGAATCATTAGAGTTCATCAGTTCATCATCAGTTCAGGGCCAACAGGACAAATTACCAGCAGGTTGTGGTCCTAATTTTAATCTAATCCAGTGGGTGATTGACACCGTTGTCAGGACCTCAAAATAAGCGTGCACTCTAGTGTCCGTGCTGTGTGGATTATTTAAGATTATGTTGTAATTCCCTGTTTAATCTCCATCGCTTTAAGATTTAAAGTGTGGAAAGTGTTTGATGAGATGTGGAAATCTCTCATGGAAAACTTTAGCGCTTAAGTCCCTCATTCCGTCTCAATCAGGAGCAGCGGCGTCCTGTCCTTTGTGTTGGCAGCACATGTCCACAGCTCCAGCACACACGTGTCTCCAAACATCTCACTCGCTCCCCCTCAACCAGTGTGGATCCATCCTCCAACGCCTGACACGTCCGCCTCAACATCTGGAACGGATTCAGCCGACACGAAGCGTCTTCGCCACAGAGACGGAACATTTCTGCCTCCGGGCTCAAAGGCGTGATTTCACCAGAGAAGCTTGAAACGGCGCCCGTCCAAATGCTAATTACAGTCAGCACCACGTCGGTACGATGAGCGTCAGGACGGAGGATGAGGCGCCGCCGGCCGCTGACAGAGGTCATCGCATCAACAGGCCCAGCTCCCCGTTCGGTTAACATGGAACATCAGATGAGATCAGGACTGGAACCAGCCGGGAATAACATCAAACACTTCTACAGCCAAGACGGAGATGACCACAAAGTTTTAATGCTTCACAACTTCTGTTGATTCAAAACGAGACGTTTGTGAAAGAAACAACAAACATGAACACGAATTAAAGGTGAGAGGGGTCATGAGCTCTTCTCTGCGCCATCACAGCAGGTAGCAGTTCCTCTCCTCTGGAACATCCATCCTGGAACATCCTGGGACTGGTCCTAGAACGGGTCCTGGAACTGGTCGTGGAACCCAGGTGTGTCTCCAGCAACATTTACCTGTGGGCCGCTCAGACGAGCAGTCAGTATCATGAAGGCCCCACGGTGCATTCATGAACCGTCAGCAGACTCCGAAATTCTTCTTTCAGAGAATTCCAAGAGAAACGAGACGTATCCACCTGGACAAGGAGAGTCAGGAAACGATGGGAAGACAGATGTTAACTGAAGACAGACATCACCCGGCTAAGCCAGATGTTAGGTAGCTAAATCCAGATGATGCGTCACTAAATCCAGTTGTTACCTAGCTAAATCCAAATGTTGCCCAGCTAAATCCAGATGTTACCTAGCTAAGCCAGAAGTTACCTAGCTAAATCCAGTTGTTACCCGGGTGAATCCAGCTGTTACCTGGCTAAAGCCAGCTGTTACCCAGCTAAAGCCAGATGTTGGGGTCATGGCGGTGGGACACTGCGAAGGCTGCGGGCCGTGCGCTGAGACCCACCACACTCACACTGCCTACCGGACCGACCCTGATGAGGTCGAGGGGAAGGCAGCATGTGGGCTGATAGAAGAGCTCAATGAGGTGCATTGTGGGAAATGTAGGCTGCAGCCTACCTTGACCACGTGTCTGCGTGCAATGTCCGGTCTTCTGCAAAACATCTGCAGCCGCTTGCAGAGCTGCTCAGGCGTTGAGTACAGGTATTCACCTGCAGGTGGACACGAGGAGCCGTCGTGATCAGTGAGGAGCACCGAGGTGAGCGCGGGTCAGGAGGAGCTCACCTGGAAATATTTCAGGATAAACCAGCGCGTTGGGACACAGAGGGTAACAGCCACAGTGGACAGCTTCTAACCTGCAACAGTCATACCATCTGAAACTGGTGAGGTCCCTCACAGGTCATCTCTAACATCTGAACAAAGCCATCTCGACCTCCTTTAGTCGCTTCCAGCTGATCAGTGATGGGTTTTATCAGTGACCTCAGACTGTGACCTCTTGTGTCAGTGTCAAGTCTATCTGAGGTGTCTGGTCCAGGGCACCAAAACACTTACATGGCAACTCCAAAGAATTCATGTTTGGCTGTAGAAACAACCACGTCGGCATCTGAAAGGACCCTCAGATAGTCCTCTTTACTGGAAAGGAAGCCCCAGTTCACGATAAAAGGATCCAACTGGTGCCGAGCCTCCAGGAAGACCTCTGCAAGACCAGAAAAGGGACAGGAGAGGGAAAATGAAAGGTTACAACACTTGACGTTCTCACACAAAGAAGACTGTCACATCTGGCACAATCATCTGCAGTCTCAACAGAAACCAGGGCCAGACCCCAACAAGCCCTTTAACAGGAGGAAACCTTGAGCAGGCCCAGGCTCACGTGGGGAGGGGCTCCTGTAGATGGGTGGAGGAGGAGAAGAGACGAGGAAAGCACAGAAGGAGGAGAAGAAAAAGAACATCACACACACC
Organism: Lagocephalus sceleratus; assembly: GCA_911728415.1. Lineage (NCBI taxonomy): Eukaryota > Metazoa > Chordata > Actinopteri > Tetraodontiformes > Tetraodontidae > Lagocephalus > Lagocephalus sceleratus. Next base: position 11,080,704 of record CAJVRN010000216.1, on the reverse strand, counting down.
AATCCACCTGCCCTCTGTGATTGTTAGCGTTTGAGATCCTGTACATGTCAATGTGAGAGATGAGCAGTGTCCCGGGTCCCTCCAGAGCCTCTAGAACCCACCAGACTCCCCCAGATCCTCCAGAGACCCAGAACCACTCTGAGGATCATGGGTTAACGGCACATGTATGATGACACCATGGCCCAGCCTGCTGCTGGATTATCATGTGTGAAGAATAAGATGATGTTTATTTTAAAGAACTTTGGGGGGTGGCTGATCAATACTCTGACCTTATCAAAGTTGATTAAAATTGTCTTAATGTGATTGGCTTCCCAGCATTCATAAAAATGATCCTTGAATGTGGTCTGGATTTACAATCAGCTGTAGTCACATAGAAATTTATACTGCAATATGTCAGAGTGTGTTCATTACATTAACACACACACACAACAATGACCTGATATGAATGTTTTGCTGACCTCAACAACTGCAGATGAATACGTTTGGGGATGTCAGGAGTAGAGCACATGTTGGCTGCTCCTCACGTCCTGACAGGCCGTTTGAAGGTGAAGACGAGCTTTTAAAATGTTACAATTGGGTTTAAGTCAGGAGCAGGATTATGCATTAAGTTTAAGAAGGTCCTCACAAAGACAGAAGGATGAGCGTGTTGTGTGTGTGTGTGTGGGGGGGGGGGGACTGTACCTGGAGGATCCGTAAATGTCTCTCCGAGCACTGACAGGTGAAATTTGAGTTGCCGTTCCTTCAGTTTGATCAGTGTAGAGAAGAAGAGTTCAGGATTCTTATCATGTTCCCTACACTCACACACACACACACACACACACACACACACACACACACACACACACACACACACACACACACACACACACACACACACACACACACACACACAAGAAGAGAGGGCCTGACAGAGTTAGTTATTATGGGATTAAAGGTATTCCAGATGTAAAACCAGAGGTCGGTTTGCTGCAGTTTCAATCAGGACGTCAATCCTCTGATCCTGATCAGCACAAAGCTTCTCTCTTTCTCTCTCTCTCAGACACGCACACACACGCACACACACAGATTTAAGTTCAGCCCACCCCACCGGTGATCCAGCATGTTCACCTGGAACAGCTGTTCAGCCCCCAGTGGAGCAGCAATAAGACGGAGCTGCTGTAATCTGAGGATCGGGGCCACACTCAGATTAAAACAAACAGACGATGAGCAGCTTCAATCACAGATTAACAGAAAGCCTCATTTCTATAATCCATCTGTGCTTTTGCTCAGTTCAGAACAGATTACAGCACCACTGCTGCTGCTGTAATTTGATATATAACACACGCCGTGGAGCGGCCGCTGCACCGATAGTCTGAGTGTGAAAGCAACAAAAGACTCCAGACCGTGACTTTATTGTGAAAGTCAACATTCATAAAGTGAAGTGTTCACACCTGGTGAATCAGGTGACCTGTTTAAAGGTTAAAGGTCTGCAGGTGATACACGGCTTCACTGTACGAATGTGTTAATGTTATGATTGTCCTTACACATTAAGAACATGTTTCACTGGAACAATAAAGACATCATCTCTCAGCCTCAGCTCAGACCACGTGCACACAGCTAACTCACCACCTGTGAGGCCAAACGATGTGCAGAGGCTTCAGCTGCTCCTCAGCCCCCGGACCAGCCTGGCTGCTCCGCCCTCCTGGCTGCTCCCTAAGAAGGAAACATCCAACCATGACAACATCATGGAGTCTCATGAGCCACCCCTGTGTCAGTCTGTCACCTGTGTCGCACCTGTGTGTCAGTCTGTCACCTGTGTGTCTCACTTGTGTGTAAGCCTGTCATCTGTGTGTGAGTCTCTCACCTGTGTCTCTCACCTGTGTGAGTCTCTCACCTGTGTGTGACCCTCTCACCTGTGTGTGTCTCACTTGTGTGTCTCTGACCTTTGTGTGACCCTCTCACCTGTGTGTCTCACCTGTGTGTGAGTCTCTCACCTGTCTGTGTCTCACCTGTGTGTGACCCTCTCACCTGTGTGTGAATCTCACTTGTGTGTGAGTCTCTCACCTGTGTGTGATCATGTCACCTATGTGAGTCCCTCACCTGTGTGTGTCTCACCTGTGTGTGACCCTCTCACCTGTGTGAGTCTCTCACCTGTCTGTGTCTCACCTGTGTGTGACCCTCTCACCTGTGTGTGAATCTCACTTGTGTGTGAGTCTCTCACCTGTGTGTGATCATGTCACCTATGTGAGTCCCTCACCTGTGTGTGTCTCACCTGTGTGTGACCCTCTCACCTGTGTGAGTCCCTCACCTCTCTGTGTCTCACCTGTGTGTGAGCCTCACCTGTAACAGGTGCTCTTTGGGCTCCATAGACAGGAGCGCCCTATCTCAGCGCCCCCTAGAGCTTGCCCATGAGGTGGTGGTCTGGAGGTAATGCTAATCTAACCAGGTCTGTGGGCGGTCTGGACCTTCACGCTGAGGTCTGGACCTTCTCAGGAGCACTGACCTGCTGACCACAGGGAACTGGACTGGATAATACAGGACCGAACACTTGGGCCGGATCAGCAGCTCCACGTCTCGCGGCCTCTGGCCTGGGATTTTCTTCATGAAGGACGAGATGGAGGACAGAAAGGACTCCATGTTGAAAGTAGAGTTGAACACCACCACATCGGCCACCAGACTGGCAACACAAGAGCAGACGTCTCAACTACGCAATCAACGACCACACAAGTTCAACGAGGAAGACAGTGAGGCAGGATGGTGGTGGCTCTTGGACAGCCACATCCTCACGCACGCTGCTCAGTCCTGAAAGTGCACGTTCATGCGTGCAGCTGGTGGGTGAGGCAGCAGGACCACCGGAGCCTGGTTGTGATCCACTCACAGAACTTTGTGATCCTGTAATCATGTTAGCAGAGACCTGGCCAACTGCCTGTTGATCAGCAACAATCAGTTTTGTCTTCATGCAGTGAGGTGAGTCACACAGCCTCAACAACACAGCTACAGTAGAGCAGCCTACAAACTCAGGATTCACAAAGACACAAAGAAGAAAGGTGCTGAAGCCGTGCAGGACTGGAGAGGCACCTTTAACAATCACACAGGTGCTCTACGCTGTCTAGGTCCCTCTGCTGGTCAAAGCCGTTATTACACCTGACTCACAGCACATCGGCACAGAAGGTGCATGATGCATGTTAGCGTCTCCCTTTGATCAGGATCAACATAATAAATACAAATTAAATCCATCCTAATCATCTGGTCCTGTGTGGGAGTGTCTGTGACTGCAGAGGCCCTCCCCCTGCCTGTGCTCTCTTCTTTTGCTTCGTTTTGGAGCACCAGGAGCTTTCTGGGTGTACAGTGGGCGTGGCCATTGCAGCCCATGACAGAGGGTGGGACAGAGATGAGGACGTGTGCTCTGTGAGCCTGTAGAGAGCATAGCAAGGAACAGTGGACACTGGAAAAAAGGTGTTCTTCAGGGACAAAACAGGCATCAAATAAAGCTCATTAGAAAACCAGAAGATGCAGATGATACCCTCGTTTGTACAAATATCCATTGAAAACCAGTAGCAGAAACAACTGAATGTTCACCAGTAACGTTGAGATACTCCATCACTGTGAGGATTAGGCTGAGTGTGAACAAGGTGTGTGTTTACCATGAAAGGACCTGGTTATAGCCATACTGAAAGTCCCGCTCTTGGTCTTTGCGAACAGGATAAACCAGTTGATTCTCATGGAAGTAGAGGACCTTCTTCAGGCGGGCGAGGTCTGGCCTAAGTGCCACCAGCTCACACAAGTTCAGCACAGAGCTGCTGAAGAGCACTCTGCAAAAAAAAACAGAAATGGTTTGTGAAATGGTTAGTGCAGGGCTAAAAGCCTCCAAAAGTGAGGATTTTAGCTCTTGACCAGGTTTCCCTTAAAGATCCCACCAACTGGTTCAACCTCTGCAGAGCCACAACACATCAGAGGTTGTGTTCTCAATGAATGTTAACATTCAGGTTAAAGGCTGACAAATTTAGATGTCCCTCCCCTCCTTCACTCACCAGCCAATCAGTGATATTTATGGAAGCAGCGTGAATGAACCCTCTCGCCACCTGTGTGAGTCTCACCTGTAGGAGGAGCAGGTGGGGATGATCTGGCTGAAGAGCAGCGCCGCCGTCCTCGCCCTCCAGTGCCATTTCTTGGCGGGCAGCGTAATCACAGAGCAGAGGCTGATGTTTTGCTCCAGCAGGTCGATCAGCTGCTTGTGCGAGCCGCCGTAGAAGGCCTCGATCAACAGAACACGCAGACCCTGACATGGTGTTGATCAAACAGACACGTTGGTGACTGGAGGAGTCCTGCAACAGCTCCCATCTGCACAGCTACAGTCATCAACACTCAATTGATCCATTATTACAGTCAAATCACAGAACTCTGTGTGTGTGTGTGTGTGTGGGGGGGGGCGTATAAGTGTGCATGCGTGTTTGTATGTGTGTGGGCGAGCGTAGGTGTTCATGCGTGCATGTCTGCATGCATGCGTGCATGTGTGAGTGAGTGTGCACGAGCGTGTGTGTATGTGTGAGTGTGTCTGCATGCATACACACATGCATGCATGCGTGAGTGAGTGAGTGAGTGTGCATGCGCGTGTGTGCACAAGCGTTTCCTCCAGACTGCATGGGTGACATGGATGTGTGTTTTCATGTATGATGCGGGGGGGTGGAGCCTTGTGTGAATGGAAGGGCGTTGTTGACCACTGATTGTGGAGCGTCTGCTGATAGAGCTCCATTATGAGGCAGCAGCTTTAACAGGAAGTGGACCATCTAGCAGTGATTTCCATTAGCGGCCCACAATGGGAGCTGATGTGGCTGCAGCGCTCACGCTCGCCCACAGACCACCAATCAGGCCATATCTGCTCCACGTGACTCATATCAGGAGCAGCAAATGAACACAGCGCAGCTTCAACTCTGATTGGAAACACAATGTGGCCCATTGTGCTGCTAAATCATGTCAAATATGAAAATGGTGAACTCAACACTTCCTGACCTTGCAGATCAACACGTCACCAGTCTTCATAAAACAGATTCATTCAGTCACTTCAATGCCAACAGTACATGAAGTCGCTGTTGGGGGAACTTTATAAAGCACAGCCACTTTCAAATATTCTCTGTCTTTTCTGGAACAGTTCAAATGGGGAAAAGAAACAATGTCATCGAGAACATTTTTATGAAAGTATGATTTTATGTCAGGGATGCTGGACAATGTTTTGACTCGATCATTGATTATTACTTCAGAGAGTACAAAAACCATCCTGAACTGTGGTTTATTATTTATTATGAAGTGAACTTAATGTTTCACAACTGTGTCTCTGCTGTGTCCTCCTTGTTTCTGCTCAATGATGGATGTTCTTGCTCCACCTACAGAAACACAATATGACGACTTGCTATGTGACAACGTATGGGACATTTAAATATCTTGACAATCACCCATTTCACAATATCGTCAGTGACACACGCATGTATACATATGTATATATTTGTTCCATTATCAACATTTCCTATAATGTCATCCAAAGTCTAACTTTTTTAATGACCCTTTTTCTATACTGCTGGTCCTGATTGGCGCCTACAGTTGTTGTTGAACAATCTCCATTAAAGGAACACAATCCAGATGTTTCTTCTTTCCAGAATTTTAAAACTTTCTTCATTGAGAAATTATCATTACTTCCATTTGGAAACCGCTGAATAGCAAAACAACACCCTTCTGAGGCGTTCAGTCCAACAACGGGAAATTCCACCAGACTTGTCAGCCACTCTCAATGTGATCGCCCACGGAACACCAGGGGTTAAACTTTCCCCGTGAGGGAATCCCCGCTACAGAAAAGAAGCGACTGGAAACTCACTGTGGGTGATGCAGCAAACTATTGCTACCAGTCCGAGGTGATGAATCACCTTCTCCTGGATTGAACAACCACTACATCTTTATCTTTACCATCGTTGGTGTATTTACACGCACAGCTTAGCCGTGGCCTTGAACTGGACTGGTCTTTGTCCCAGTATAGACTCTCAGGGTGTTAGTGCTGGAACAGTTACAGTTACAGCCTGACCATGTGAAGAAGGAGCCAGAGATCTTTAAATAAGTCATTTCTTGTTCTTCTCCCATCACCTTTAAAAAGTTCAGCTCCTTCAGCTGAGACGACAGGAAGCATCACTCATTTGTCCGCATGGAGAAACATTAAGGTTCTCCTCAGCAGAGCAGGACCTGGCTGTGGTTTCAGTTGACCTAACTCTTCACATGCTCTTTGAAATGCATGATATTTATCGTACCAGGAAAATATCGGTGGAAATGGGTATCACTTTTATGGCTCCGATAAAAACGCTTTCAGTTATTGCTCCGTATCAACATGTGCCTGGGAACCAGTGAGCGGAAACCAGAGTCTCCTGGCTTCTCCTCCAGGTCCGGGAAACTGGTCCTGCGCTGGTGGTGCAGTGGACAAAGTAAAAGTAGCATCATCTGCTGGAAATAACCAGTCAGTCATCGCAACGCCCCACAGACAGCCCCCCACAGATGAGAAGAACTGGCCCACCACCTGACCTTTACCTGAGCCCTTAGTAACAGGGTTAGTAACCTGTCAACTGATCAATTAATCATCATCATCACCATCATCATCATCACCATCACCACCATCATCATCACCATCATCTTCATCATCATCATCACCACCATCATCATCACCATCATCACCATCATCATCACCACCATCACCATCATCACATCACCACCATCATCACCATCATCACATCACCATCATCATCATCACCATCATCACCATTATCACCATCATCCTCATCACCATCATGACCATCATCATCACCATCATCACCATCATCCTCATCATCACCATCATCATCACATCATCCTCATCATCATCATCACCATCATCATCATGACCATCATCATCACCATTATCACCATCATCCTCATCATCACCATCATCACCATTATCACCATCATCATCGTCATCACCATCATCATCACATCATCCTCATCCTCATCATCACCATCATCATCATGACCATCATCATCATAGTCATCACCATCATCATCATCATCATCACCATCACCACCATCACCATCACATCATCATCATCATCATGACCATCATCATCACCACCACCATCATCATCATCATCATCATAACCATCATCACCATCATCATCATCATCACCACCACCATCATCACCATCATCATCATCATGACCATCATCATCATCACCACCATCATCATCATAACATCATGACCACCATCACCATCACATCATCATCATCTTCATCATCATCATGACCATCACGACCACCATCATCATCATCCTCATCATCACCATCATCATCATGACCATCATCATCATCACCATCATCATCTTCACCATCATCATCATAACATCATGACCACCATCACCATCATCATAACCATCATGACCACCATCATCATCATCACCATCATCATCACCACCACAATCATCATCATGACCATCATCATCATCATCACCATCATCATCACATCATCCTCATCATCACCATCATCATCATGACCATCATCATCACCATCATCCTCATCATCACCATCATCATTACATCATCCTCATCATCATCATCACCATCATCATCATGACCATCATCATCATCACCATCATCATCATAACATCATGACCACCATCACCATCATCATAACCATCATGACCACCATCATCATCATCACCATCATCATCATCACCACCACAATCACCATCATCACCATCATCCTCATCATTACCATCATCATCACATCATCCTCATCATCATCACCATCATCATCATCATCACCATCATCATCACATCATCCTCATCATCATCATCACCATCATCATCATCATCACCATCATCACCATCATCCTCATCATCATCATCATCATCACCATCATCCTCATCCACCATCATCATCATGACCATCATCATCATCCTCATCATCACCATCATCATCATGACCATCATCGTCATCGTCATCACCATCATCATCATCACCATCATCATCATAACATCATCATCATCACCATCATCACCACCACCATCATCATCACCATCATCATCATCATCCTCATCATCACCATCATCATCATGACCATCATCATCACCATCATCATCATCACCATCATCATCATGACCATCATCATCACCATCATCATCATCATCACCATCATCATAACCATCATGACCACCATCAT
>CAJVRN010000216.1:11030000-11067500 GCA_911728415.1 Lagocephalus sceleratus | reverse complement strand
TTTCCTGATAGGGGTTCTTCAAGACACAGGAAGTAACATACATCAAAGCACACAGGATTCAGGCCTTCAAAATACTGTACAGGAAAGAATTTGGCTTCTTTACTTCTTAGTCTTCATTTGATGTTTAAAGAAACCCAAACAGCTCTTTAATGTGTTTCTCTTCAAGGAACAATCATCCCACTTGGACAAGTGCGATGGTAGCTCCAGCTTGAGCCCTGCAGGTGGTCGTCACATCTAAATGTGACTCCTGCTCGTCTCCTTTATTTCAAAGTTATGATAACTGTTAGCAAGAGTTATCCTCTTCTCTTAGACTGGTGACGGTTTCACTCCAGGAAGATTAAAAGCTTGAGCTTGTATTTGGGATGACAGAATGAACAATCGCAGCAACAGTGTGTACTCACATATTTCTCAGCTTGTGTTCAGATATTTGAGTTGTCAGATGAGATGTGAGTGAAACAGCAGGTAGCAGCACTGTTAGCAGGGGCCTGAAGCTGCACAGGCTGTTTGGCGTTAGAGACAAATAAAGGACGATTCGCTCTTCCAACGTGGACGGAACGTCTCACGTCTGACAGCAAAGTGACTCAATGAAGTGCTCCTTTTAAAACGTCCACAGACACAAACAAGTTAGCCAACAATTAAAGCTTTTGTATTATTTTAGTGCATAAAAGATTCTAAAAATGGAAGGTCAAGATTTTTATGTAATAATGTAAACAATCATAAATAACCTGATTAAATGGAACAGAAATTCAGTCTAAATCTGACAGCAAGCAACCTGGGTCCCTTGATGATCAAAGACAAAGAGCGTCTCCCTTCTTGTGAGCGGTGTTAATGGTCATATGATCTCTGGTCACGTGATCTCTGATCATGTCAGCAAGTCCAGCCGGCTCCTCCCGCTGCCCTCTTCCTCCTGCGTTTCCTTCTCTTCCTCACTGATCCCTCCATCCTGTCTGTCTTGTACGTCCTCGTCTGTCTTCCTGTCCACTTCCGTCTTCCTCACACTCAGGACTGACCGACCCCCTCCAGCGTCCTCCTGCTGCTCCTCTGGGTCTGAGTATCCCAGCGGCTCCAGTTCATGCAGGTAGGTCCTCCTCACCTGGGCGGGGGGCTCTGGGCCCCCAGCCCCCCCACTGGCCCCCCTCTGGGCCTCCTCCCGCTCCTCTGCCTCCCTCTTGCAGTAGGAGTAGCGGTGGTTCATGTGCTGCGAGTACGAGCCCGAGTGGGAGAAGCGCTTCCCACACTTGTCGCACTGGTACGGCTTCTCTCCAGAGTGAAGCCGCGAGTGTTCGATCAGGTGGTGTTTGTGTTTGAAGGCCTTCTTACAGATCTGACACTGGTGGGGACGCTTCCCTGTGGACACACGGGGGGACTGTCAGTGACACACAGCAGCAGCGCATGCACACACACACAGAATAATGCAGACATACACACAGAAACACACACACACAGAAACACACACAAAAACACACAAAAACACAGTCTCACACACAGAAACACACACAGAGAAACACACACACACACTCTCTGGGCTGCTTGCATGTTTGTGTACTCTCCTTGCTGAAAAGAAACAACATGTCAACAGGAATGGGTGGGGGGCAGTGGGGGGGTTGTTGGAGGCAGTGGGGGGGTGTGGGGGGCGGTGGGGGGTAATAACAGGAACAAACAAATGAAAAGAAAAGGGGGAGCGAACAGAATGATGGAGGGGTAAAGACAAAGAAGCGTCTGAATGTTCCATGTACCTGTATGCTCATATTTGTGTCTTAGGAGGGAACTGGTCTTCTGGAATGTTTTGTCGCACAAGTCACAGGCGTACGTACCACTTTCAGTCTTCTTCATCTTCTTCCTACAGAGCAGCGACTCGCTATCTGTCAGGTCGTCCAGGCCCGACAGATAGTCTGGCTTCCCGTCCAGCAGCTCCCCCTGCAACACAGACAGGACTTCAGGATGTACCTGCATGCTGGCCCCGCCCCCTCACCCCCACCGGGCTGCAGGATTCACTGCGCCTCCTGGCTGATCCCACCCCCCCCACGGTACCAGGTCAGAACAGGGCTTAAAGGCCCCACTCCCAGGAGACACTTACACCTGCTACCTGAGACTTCACTGACACCTCACAGCAATAAATTGGTAACATCCAATCAGAGAGCAGCCGAGTTGTCTACAGACAGGAAGTACACCTGAGCAGTAGAACAACACCTGAAGGTTGGCGCTTTAACATGCCATGCCCAGAAGGTCAAAGGTTAAATCACAGAGCAGTATCAACACCTCTACCTTCCCTCCAAGAACACAATCAGGAAAGAGCAACAAACCACGCTGCTTGAGAATCTGTGGGGGGTTACACTGGTCAGGGCAGCTAAACCAAACCAAACCAAAAACAACTAAACCCAACTAAACCCAACTAAACCCAACCAAACCCAACTAAACCCAACCAAACCCAACTAAACCCAACCAAACCCAACTAAACCCAACCAAACCAAACTAAACCCAACCAAACCAAACTAAACCCAACTAAACCCAACCAAACCCAACTAAACCCAACTAAACCCAACCAAACCCAACTAAACCAAACCCAACTAAACCCAACCAAACCCAACTAAACCAAACCAAACCAAACCCAACTAAACCAATCTAAACCCAACCAAACCCAACTAAACCTAACCCTAACCCACAGGGAAGAGAGGGGGAACAGAACTAACAGCAGATGCAGCATTGTCAGGACTTTTACCTGCAGATGAACCTTCCTTTGGTACGATCTTCTGTGCTGTTCAGCAAACGTAGCTGCCCCGGTTGCATAGCTGTAGGCCATGTGAGGAAGGAAGGTCATAGGGTCGAGCCCAGCGTAGGGCCTGAAGCCTGGAATGGTGGCCCGGGCAGGTGACATGAAGGTGGGTGGTGGAAAGGCTTCATGAGGCAGAGATGCGTAAACCTGACAGCCAGTAAAAGGATTCATCCCAAAGAGGGGACTGGTGCTCCGCTCCACATGACCGAGAAGGTTGGCTCCACTCTCTGGTGCCAGGATCTCCTTTTTGATGTTGATCAGGTCTGAGGGCCCAGGAGCCTCTTCTTCATCGTTTTTGCCAATGAAGCCATTAAACTGGGATTTTGGCAGCGAGAGATCAAGTGGAGAATCTCCACGGACATCCTCAGAGACCTGGCAGCTCCAAGAACCACTGAGGGGTGTGGAGAGGTTGAGGGGTGGAGGGGTGCTGCTCCTCACCTGGACCTCCAGGTCTCGTGGTTTGGCCCCAGTGGAAGGCCGGTGGTTCTGAAGATGGCACTTCTTTGTGAGACCACCATGTAACTCCACAGCAGGACGTGATGCTGGGGACCGGGCCACACTGGTGTCCCGGCCGTCAGGGTGGGGGGACATTGTCCTCACACATCCTCCTTGGTCATTTTGTCTCTTCCACTGGGAAAGCCACTCACTGATAAAGTCTTCAGGAAGTCCTACAGCCATGGAGATCTTGTGCAGATCTTCTGTGTTTGGCTCAGCATTTATGTCAAAGCATGTCTTCAGTACGGAAGCGTCCTTCAAAGACTTCATTGTCCTAGTGGCACCTTCGTCACTGGACAGCTGTGGAGCTGCTGCTGGACTGGTGTCGGCCGGCTGCAGGACCGCTTTGATCTCCTCGTTCATGCTGCACAGGTAGCGCTCGTGTTGATGTAGTGGGATGGGCCCAGAGAAGGTCTCTTTGCAGTACTGACATGAGAAGCAAAGGAACTGGCTCAGATGCTCAGGGGCTTTCTCCTCACTGCTGGGGTCCGGGTTAGGCTTCTCCTCCTTTACTTCCACCGGCCTCTTGGATTCACTGATTAGACCTTTGGCCTCATTCACCTTCTCCAGTACAGAGTCACTTATGATCTTTGTGTGGTTTCTAGGATCCCCCTTGTGGAAACTAGACTGGACCAGCTTCTGCTCCTCCGTCTGGGTTCCCAACTCCTTCATATAGGTTCTGAGCTTGGATATCTCCTTTGGGTTTCTGTCCCTCTTCTGCCTACACACAGTGTTGTCGACAATCTGAAGAACCTTCTGCACCTCGCTCAGCTTGTTCCCAAAATGTGCAGGAAAGCTGAGCTGGCTCAGGTCTACTCCAAAACCTCCCAGGTGTTGCAGAGGACCATGAGAAGAACTGAGCATGCTCAGGGGACTCCCACTGTGACCATTCAGATAGACGTCAGGTCCACAAAACCCGTGCCTGTTTATCATCTGGCAGTACTCCCCCAAGTTCAAGGGTTCAGGTTTGATATCAAGCTGACTCTGGTGCTCTGGAAAACCAAGTGAATGTCCATTTTCCAGCTTGTGGCAGAACTGGGAAAGAACAGGGCTTCCAGGTGATGAGGTCATGGAGCTGGGGGAGGAGCCAGGCTTCAGGTTGCTCATGTTGCGTACTCGTCCATTAACAGCAACCAGACTGATACACTTCTTGCTGCTGATGTGTGAGCTGTAGGAGCCAGAGTGTGAGAACCTCTTCTTACAGTTGGAGCACTCGTACGGTTTCTCACCTGAAACAAGAAACCACAAACACCCACCAATGACAGCTGCTGCTCAGGGTCCTGCTGAAGATCGTTTCCATGAGGTGAAACAGGAAGTTGAGGCGGGCCTCGTCCACTCACCGCTGTGAATGCGGAGATGTTCCTTCAGGTGATGTTTGTACTTGAACGCTTTTCCACACTCGCCACATTTGAACTTGCGGTTTGCTGTTGCTTGGTTCAGCAGTGGCTGCAGAGGCAGACAGGGAGCAGTCAGCCACTGTTAGGGTTACACACCTCAAACTACGGCCTAGCCACAGGACACGCCCACATCGCTCCTGGGCAGGGCCAGGCCCACCCACCGCTGCAGGCCTCTTCTGGACTTTAAACTGCGTCATCAGAAATGCTTCTTTCTTTCTACCAATCCAGAAACCTTAACGTTACCTCATTAATATTTCATTATGAATTAATAATGAGCATCATATTTAACTTCTCACATGCAACCACAAAGCATGATGGGATACATTTCTGGATTGGATGTCCCCACTACAGAGGGTCTAGGGGAGGTTTCAGACAGTCATGGCCAGTGAGGCTGGCCGGCTTTCACTGGTTTGACTGGTCTGACTGGTCTGAGTAGTCTGACTGGTTTCACTGGTCTGGTGACCAGCTTGTCTAGTCTGACTGGTTTCACTGGTCTGGTGACCAGTTTGCCTAGTCTGACTGGTTTGAAGCAGCAGGAAACAACATTGGCACCACTGGTGGTCGTCATGGTGACGGTGGTTCTGACTGTATAAGTGTGGGTGTGGTCCCAACGTCACCATCATCACCATCAGGAGGGCCGAGCTGGTGTGGCCATCGGTGACCCCCCCAGCTACAGGTGACTCCCAGCTACAGGGTGTCCCTTTAGGATCTCTGAAGGATCTTTTAGGGATCTTTCAGGGATCTCCTGTGGATCTTTTTGAAGCAGGACTATAGTAAAATGGGAGGAGGAGACCCTACTACCCATTGTGTTAAATGTGTGTGTTTTACTCTTGTTTGTGATGCAGTTGAACTCCAGTAGCCCCTAGCCCCTAACAGCTGTTAATTATCATTCAGGGTCAGACAGAGATGAACGTTGTTTCTGCTTTTATCTGAAGTTACGTGATGTGAAGGTCATCTGCCTCATCTCTTTCCTTCAGAACTGACTGTGGGTTCAGATGTTCATTACTGATGACACTAAGAACCCACAACAGCAGACAACCAAACATGGTGAGCAGCTCCGCTGCAGCAGAAGAGGGAATAAAAAGTTTGGGTTGGAAAGACGAGAGGAAAAGAGAAATAAAGAGGAAACAATGATGGAGGCAGGGTGGGGCCAGGTGTGCGTACCTGCTCTTTGCTGGGTTTGTGTGTGGTCATGTGACGCTCCAGCTGTGTGCAGACGTGGAAGCTGTCCTCGTTCTCGTGCCGATACTTGATGTGCTCTTTCAGTGAGGACACTCGTTTGTAGCCGCGGTCACAGTATGGACAGGTAAGCAGCTGGGCAAAGTCATCGGGGGCGTGGTTCTGCAGTTCTGCACAGACCAATCAGAGGACAGATGGAACACTTTTGTTCTCTCATTTGCAAAGAAGCCATTTTCAATTTATTCAATTCAAAATTGAAAAATGTAAATGAAAACCTTCACATGTTCAAATTTAGACAGACTGGACAAAGACAGTTGTGTTGTGGTTCAGAGAAGGTGTGTTCTGAGCTGAGGTGAGTCTGACCGTGTTCGCTCTCGTCCTGCCCCCTCTCCTCAGGTGTGCCCAGGCGCGTCTGCTCCTCTGGGGCTTCTGGGTAAATGACTGCAGTGTCACTGCGCTGCAGATACTCCACGATAGACACCGGGTGGCCCTCGCCCTCCTCCACTTTACGCTTCAGGAAGTAGTCATCAAGTTGGGAGATGCCCTCGAGTGTCTTGACTGACAACAGGAAGCAGACAGGTCACATGTTTGGGGTCGGCACGCAAACACGAAGACACGTCCCTCAAACACTGGACTCACTTGAACCGTTTGTAATGTGTGCAGAGACTCTGGCCCAACACATCCAAACACACATCTCTTCACCTGACCAATGAAAGAAACCCTTAGTCATGTCTGAGTCGGTCCCGCCTCCTGTTCCTGCTCCACCTCCTCGCACCTAACGGACTGGAGGCGTCCCTCCTGTCTGAGTCTGTTAGTCCACTCACACTGGTTCACACCTGCACTGGTTCAGCAGTAAGTGTGTCCACACAAGACAACTGGTACTAAAGCGGCTAAAACGGGCCCAGACAACTCAACAATAAAGAAGTCATCAATAGAGTTGGACGGACTCCACCCACAGTCCAACCACTGACTGAGTGAGGTGCTGTCAGTGAACACCGGCTGTGTGTGCTGCACCGGACAACCCTGTAAGGTGACCAGGGGCAGTGTGAAGGGCAGACCCAAGCGTGGGACTCACCACAGCTCTTCTTGGGTGCATCTGTGGCATCGTTGTTGTCCCCCAGGCTCCAGAGCTGCTGCAAATTCCTGAGACCTTCGCAGACTTCCCCTCCCTTCAAGGACAGCAGGGCGTGGCCCATCCTGGGCGAGGCCTCGAGAGAGGGAACGCCCACTGCCGGACCGCCGAGGTCTTTCTCCCTCTCCAGCCCGTCTCCATCGCTGCACATGGTTGTCTCATCGTCCGTGTCTGAATTGGCCGAGGCAGCGTTCTCATAGTTTAACACTGAAAGATCAATCAGCAGATTCACAAGATCAATGACCAGAAATGCCGCTGGAGTCTGAATCAATAAATACTCAATAAACATTCATTATTTTTTGGGTTGTCTTGAAAGAGCAAATCCTTAGGGGTAGGACCCCCACAGAGTCAGGCACAAACCCCTGACCCTACCCCTAACCCCGTTCTAACCTTAAACCAACTACTCTCAAGTTGTGAGGACAAGACAGGATGTCCTCACTTTGATAGTGGAATGAGGAGTTAGGTACTCAGTGTGTGTGTGCGTGTGTGTGTGTGTGTGTCTGTGTGTGCATGTGTTTCATATCAGACAGCAGCAGGAGTGTTTTATGCATCTAATCAGTAAGGGGCGGGGTTTCAACTGCCTCTGCTGCTGATAGGATTAACTGAAACTACAGAGTGTGTGTGTGTGTTGCAACTGACAAGTCAAACTTCATTAAAACACTGCATCCTCCACTACCATCAGACCTTCACACACACACACACACACACACACACACACACACACACACACACACACACACACACACACACACACACACACACACACACACACACACTAACTCGAACCCATTCTGACCCCCTGACCTCTAATCTCAGACCTGACCCTAAAAAAGTTCTAACCTAACCGTTAGGGTTAGGTTAGAACCTAACCTAAGCCTAACCCTAACCAACAGTCCTTTGAAGTTGTGGACCAGCAGGATTTGATAGTAGAATGAGGAGTTTGGTAGTCAGTATGGTCAGTATGGTAGTCATAGTGTATAAGAACACACACACACACACACACACACACACACAAACATATTGCCTAACAACAGTGACTTTTCCTGGAAAAAAAAAGATGATGTGAAACTGCTGACAGAGAAACTTGCAACCCCCCACACACACACACACACACACACACACACACACACACAAAGGCATGCCTACGCATAGTTGAATCAAAAACTCAAATAGTAAATCTGACAAACAAAGCAGGAAAAAGACGTGTCTGGACCAAAAACACGCAGATGTGCAGACCATCGTCTACGATGTCTCATTTTCTGAACTTTATTTAATCAATGATCTGTTTCTTTTATAAACTGGATGAATAAATAGAATGTGTTGTGATGATGATGATGGTGATGATGGTGATGATGATGGTGGTGATGATGATGATGGTGGTGGTGATGATGGTGATGATGGTGGTGATGATGGTGATGATGATGATGATGATGATGATGATGGTGGTGATGATGATGGTGATGATGATGATGATGGTGATGATGATGATGATGGTGATGATGGTGGTGATGATGGTGGTGATGATGGTGATAGTGATGATGATGGTGATGATGATGATGGTGATGATGGTGGTGATGATGATGATGGTGATGATGATGGTGGTGATGATGGTGATGATGATGGTGATGATGATGGTGATGATGATGGTGATGATGATGTGGTGATGATGGTGATGGTGATGATGGTGATGATGGTGATGGTGATGATGATGATGATGATGATGGTGATGATGATGATGGTGATGATGATGGTGATGGTGATGATGGTGATGATGATGATGGTGATGATGGTGATGATGATGATGGTGGTGATGATGAAGATGACATGCTCAATTGCTGTTAGGGTTCAGCCTTGATGGGCTGTGATGTCACAGGAAGCCTACCACCCTAAGGAGGTTCACCGTCCTGCCGTCTGTCCTGTTCCCTATGATGAACTGTGACGATGAGTGGACACGTGTCAATCACACATTGAGAAGGTGTTTCAGCGATCTTCATCTTGTCAGGAGCAAACGTCCCTCTGCTACGTCCACATGTGACGTTGTGACGTCCATAGTCACATGACCTCAGCACCAGTCTGGGTCTGGACCAGGACCAGGACCAGGACACAGCAGGTCCTGGTCCAGACTGGGACCAGCAGGTCCTGGATCAGAGACGCGCTGAATCGGCACAACACAAGTTGAACTTCCTGTTCCTGTCTCCAGGACGGCTCACCGTCCCTGAGGTGCTGAGGCGACGTTACACAAGTGGGAAGTGAAGATAAGGAAACAAATGAGTGTGTGTGTGTGTGTGTGTGTGTGTGTGTTTGAGTGTGTGTTCTTGTTGTTGCTACATACCGAGTACCAAAATTCTCATTCTGCTGTCAGTGTGTGTGTCAAAGGACTGTTTGAGGGTCCAGAGGTCAGAGGTCAGGGGGTAGTTGGGATGGGCAGGGTCAGGGGCTGGATAATATGTGTGTGTGTGTGTGTGTGAGTGTGTGTGTGTGTGCGTGTGTGCGTTCTCAGAAACAGAAGGAGAAGCTGTGTGGTTAAGAGGTCATCAAACTCTTGATGTCAGCAGATCCGATCGGAGGTGACTGGAGGACAGTTTGTTTGTCGACACTAAAAAAGAGGAAATTCTGGTTTCTTACCTGATTTTTTTTTACCACGAGACATTTCAGGTCAAAAGAAGAAGAAGAAGAGTGATCTGCCACTCTGTCATTTTCCTTATTGGTCAAATTCAATGTGATGATAATTTTCTGATCATCACATGTGATGATCAGAAAATGATGTCACATGTCCTCAGAGTGATGGAGCCTCCACCTAGAGGGGCGGAGCAGAGAATCAAACCCACAACCTTCTGCCATGGCTCCACAGATCAATTAGATTAAAACCTGAACCCTGAGCCTCAGGAGGGTTTGATGACATTCAGATCAAATCAACAATCTCAAGATTCCAGGAACATCTCTGATGATCATCAAGAACCAATCAGAAGTTTATTTTTTTGATCGTATCAATTGTTGTTATTGATAATCAGGGAATCAAGGATGAGAAAATGCAGCCTGGTGACATCACAAGTGGACACAACGTGCTTTGTTTGTGACGGATGGGGTGGGGGGCAGGGTGTGTGTGTGTGTGTGTGTATGTGGGGGTCTCATTGAGTCCTCTTCTGCTCGGCTGCACGGACACATAAGTCTTCTCATAATTACTGTCTGCTGTCGCTGGGATCAATTTGCATTTAACCCAGTTTTGTGGACCAAAGAGGATTGAGGCGACCGCGACTCCTCGCCCAGACAACCTCGCGCTCTCGTCTTCATCTTGGTTTGTGATGCTCAGCCCAGTTTGACATGGAGACAAAAGAGGCTCCAGAGGCCTCCGAGCCCTGAGCACCGCCCTACACAGTTCCAAACTGGGCAGAAACCAGTGCTCCCAGTCACACCTGATGAGAGCCCAGGACTGATTTATGCATGCAGACTCAACACTGATCACATAAGAACCTGTAACACACACACACACACACACACACACACACACACACACACACACACACACACACACACACACACACACACACACACACAGAACCTGTAACCCCTACTACACACTCACACTACACACTAGCCTCTCAATGAAAACAGATTCCTGTGTGTGTGTGTGTGAGAGAGAGAGAGAGAGTGTGTGTGTGTGTGTGTGTTTGTATATGTGAGTGTGTGTATGTGTGTGTGAATGTATTTGTGTGTGTGAGTGTGTATATGGGTGTGTGTGAGCTCATGCATGCAGGATTGATTGACCTGATTATTTGTTTTATATCTGTGTACTGATCCAAATACTAACATGTTTCATCTGTGTCACATTGATCTGACTGATCGCAGACACATAAAGAGTGTAAACACACACACACACACTCGCAGACACACACACATACCGGTGACCTCCAGTGAGTGTGTTCCCTGACTGATGTAATAACATTGACACATGGAGCCGGTGAGTTCTGGGCCGGGTGTTACCTAAACTTTGGTTTCCAGAGCGCTGACACCTCCCTCACTGCAAATGAATCAATTACAGAGCAGCGTAATCCTGTTAGGGGGTGGATGCATACCTCCCTGTTGGCAGGTGCTGCAGGCAGAGGGGCTTATAGGAGCAGGCCAAATCAAAGCTCCGGCTTTGATCTGCCACATTAGAAACACTGAATGTGAAGAACAAGCGGCTGCGCCTGTACTTCCCATCCAAACATCATATACTGGAAATCATCTGCTCCGAGAGTCGATCAGATCAGATTTGACCCGAGCACATTTCAAATATGCCCCCCAAATACACACACACACACACACACAAACACACACACACACTAACTAACCAGACAATGGTTGAGGTCAGCATCTAAATGGGTGCATTTTAACCATGTTTGACAGGCTGCATAAAGGGGGACACCTCAAATCCCCCTAACGCACACACGCGCACACACACACACACACACACACACACACACACAATGAACATCAGGACGTGAAATCAACAAGCAGCAGTCACTTTCACAATAAGAGCTTCTGTGTGCAGAGTGTCTGTCTTAAACCCATCTTTGATTGAGATCTGATGCTGATCAATAACTGATATAGATTTTCCAGCATGGCCAGTGTGCTGTGTTGATGGTGGTGTGCATGAACGTGTGCAGCACCTTTGGAGTCGGATCTGGTGCTTGTGGCGATGAATTTGTGTAGATTAAAGAAGCGGAGTGACGCATCTGTCTGCCACAGAGTGGATAAAGACTATGAGGGTTTGGAGACTGGGGGTTGGTTTTTAGTGGGGAGGGGGATTATTATCCTGTTGCTTTGATGGCTGACAAGACTCACAAAAGCACCTGCCCCATCCCCAAGTGTCCCCCTGCTTCTCCCTGCTGTCCCCCTGACCTGAACAGCATTCCGGGCCTGTAGGGGGTCTTCCCCATGGCTACCTACCGGCCCCATCGCCACCCCTACCCCCAGCCACAGTCTGGTAATCCCACAGCAAACATTCAAAGGCGATGCACCAGACTTCTCACACCCTCTCAGCTGAAAGGTGCATGGCTGTCACCGTGGGAACCACAGATGAGCAACATGCATTGTGGGGCAGGACCAATGAGGCTGGTGCTGGTGTGAAGGTGCATGCAGAAAGAGCTCCACACACTCAAAGATCAAGTCCATCACTGGACCCTCTGACCCTCTGACTCTGGCTTCCTCTTTTTCCCTCTCCTAACTTTTCCCGCAAGTAATAATCCGATCAAAGATGAGGCTGCGTTTACTGCTGCTTCCTTCTTCTGTGGGACCCCCGTTGTACACATCAGCTCATTTGTGTATTCACTTGGGGGAAATGTCAATCAAAGGTACATTTCCAAGCATTTAATTTGAGTTTAAGAATATTGAAGTTCTCCTGCATCCATGCTGCAGGACGTTCCATTAGTTGTGGTAGAGTTGGAGAAGTTTCCTTCAGAGCATCTTCACTGAAGCGGCTTTGACAGGAGTGTCAGCTCACATCGCTCAGACTCGGAGGTCAATTGTCTCGTGGCCGCCAGCCCACCGCTCAGGCGCTCATTAATCTAATTGGTGGATGTGTGAGCAGGAAGTCCACTCATCTGATCTGGCCTGAGGAGGTTTAACTGAGAGGGTTGGACTCCTCCAGAGCTAGATACCAACTCCTTCATGCTACTGACTTCACCACTAAACTCTGAAGGTGATCTGCTTTTCTTTGCAGACGATACCTTTACTTCTTTGCAATTGGCCATCATGTCTTTGAAGCTGGTTCTTGTTTGAAGACTTCAACATTTAATCAGGTGTTACTTGATGAAAGTGAAGTTTGTTTTCTCATCAGAAGCTTTGGTCAAGTTCTACAGTCTGGAACAAGAACATGGGAACAAAGTTCATCTTTCCGAAGTTTGTTAATCAAGACATTATTCATTTAATGCATTGACTCAAAGAAAGGAAATGTATTTTTCTGTTTACTTACAGACAAGAATAGTGATAGGATGAAATCACCAATCAAAGAAAGGACTGAAGGAAGACCTGCAGACCTTCTCCTCATATTATCTATACAATCTACGCATTATTGTAATAAATAAAGCAGTTCTTGGTGATTTTTCTGGCCTGAACCTCCCTCAACAAATCATCCAAACCCATCTTAAAACATGCATCTGGAGTAATACAGAGGTCAAAAAGACGGAGGAGGTGGTGGGCGGAGCCTGAAGCTATGGGACAAAGGTATGTGGGGTCAGTCAGGCATCCTCTCTCACAGATGTCATCACACCTTCATCCAGCCATCCGTTATTGATTGTTCCATATGTGAGTGTGACCTTGCCGCAGGAGCTTGGCCAATCAAACGAACTATTCCCACAAGGGCGGGGCAAATACGCTCGACATGATCCCAGGTTCATTCCTCCATGTAAGCATAAACTTTCTGACCTGGGCACTAGCTCACCCAAATTATGAGATCTCAGTTCTGCAACATTTTGAGGCTAAGTTGTTGCCATTTGGACTATTTTATCTCACTTAATGATCAAAGAATCATCTAAGCAAATATTAAAATATTAGAATTTGTTTGTTTGAGACCCTATAGTTAAGTAGACAGATGCAGCTACCTGCTCTAAACTTTAATTTTCTGTAGTTGTGGTTTCTGAGGGACTCCATCGAGCGGAGCTGCTCCCAGAACAAAATGAGGGAATGTGTGTTGACTTCTGTCCTTCCTGCAGCCAATCAACACACACCTCATTAACATAATCACAACCAACATCAGGACCAAACAAAGTCTCCCATCAACTCTCGCGTATGATCAAGAGTCAGAACAAGCTCGCTTTGATTCAACAGTGACACAGTAACAGTCACGAGGACAACGTGGCCCTTAGAGGGACAGTTCAAGAGAAGAGGAGCCCCACACGGTACCAAGGCACGCTGGGAAAACAGGCTAAAAATCACCATCAAACTTGTCACCAACAGCTTCAAAAAACAGAACTTCATCACCACAACAATGTCAAGATTTTTCACACCTGAAAAATAATTAAAATAAAATTTAAAAAAACATTTCAGATACAATACAGAAACAAACTCAAACTAAAGCAGTTTTATATTTTTACAGGATGTGATGATGATGTCATAAATTGGTATTTTATTTAGGCAAGGGGGGGGTTCTCTGACTTCCTCTTGTTAATATAATGTGTCTGCAGCTTTATCTGCTCCTGAACAAAGGGCCCTTCATGGTGAAGCTGGACCCCAGCTCCTCCCCCGACCAATCCGAGGGGTAAATCTGCCTAAATCCTGAGGCGGGGAGAGGTGGGGTGATGCGGTGGGTGAGGATGGGTGAGAATGGGTGAGAATGGGTGAGGGTGGATGACAGTGGCTGCAGGTGAATGAAGATAATCTGCTTTTCTTAACAATAAAACAGCCCCGGGATAGACGGAACAGCAACATTAAGAATTCATATCACATGCTTGATTTCTGACCTGTTAAGAGACAGCTAAGCCACAAGATAAAGCCCCACCCCGTAAAGAAGAGACATGGAACAGCAACTTGAAGGGGCCCCCAGCACCTCTTGAACCCCTTCAACAGGGGCTGGGAACCCAGCCCCGTAAAGGCTATAGACCAGCAGGGTTTTCACTGGGACCCACCAAATTTAGGATAGTGGGACCCTCTAGGAATACTGGGACCCTCTATGGATACTGGGACCCTCTATGGATTCTGGATCCCTCTAAGGATACCATGACCCTCTATGGATACTGGGACCCTATATGGATACTGAGACCCTCTATGGATACCGGAACCCTCTAGGGATACCGGGACCTTCTAAGGATACCAGGATCCTCTAAGGATACTGGGACCCTCTTAGGATACCGGGATCCTCTAGGGATACTGGGACCATCTAAGGATACTGGGACCTTCAAAGGATACCGGGACCCCCTAAGGATACCGGGACCATCTAGGGATACTGAGATCCTCTAGGGATACTGGCACCCCCTAAGGATATTGGGACCATCTAGGGAAGGGGTTCCCAATGTTTTTGACTGCCCAGACCAGAGAGCAGCTCTGGTGTTTTTGATGGCCCAGTGGAGGAGGTTGAGTGAAACCAGAGATTTCATTTTTTGGTTTGTTTTAATCGTTAAAAAGAATATTTGCCCATGTATAAAAGTGGGACAGGACGAGGCGTTGTATTTATTTTCTATGTTGATCATCTATTTTGATTTGATCATTTTTGGTTGCAAAATTGGAATGGCATGGTTGACCAGCCCACTAATGGGACTGTGTAATCTACCTTGATGGAGAAATGTAACAGCTTCACAACGTTCCTAAAAGTACCTGCACATGCCCATGGCAGCTGCTAGAACTAGAATAACTGGAACTGCTCGCTTCAGTGGTCACCGACTGTCCTGCTGAGATCTTCTCTTAAAAGAGTCAATTTGTCCTTCAGAGCATCAGAGACATCTTGTCTCCAGGTCCAAACCCAGTTTCATGAAGCTGGCTCATGTTTCCTTTTCCACCGTTTCTCAGCAGCTAGGGTTAGGGTTAGGGAAACCTCTGTTTCTTCGTGCCCATGTGACCCTCGACTCAGCCAATCATTAGCCTGTTTCATTATCATGTGACGTATATACGCTCAAAGTCATTGTTGGTTTTACAAATGAAGGCTGATGAGACATGAGAAAACACAACCCAGCACTTTCTGGTCGTTAGATCCTCCTTTTTTCCCTCATGGGTTTTCAGGGCCTTGTTCTTTATGACCCAAGACCCGGTACCGGTCAGGGGCCCGGCTGTTGGGACCCCTGTGCTGAGGAAACTGGGACCCACCAAAGAAAGTGGGACCCACCAGCTGTCTTCCTGATATATATATATATATATAATTATTCTTAGTGGTATTATTTGTTTTTTCTGACCTGTTGACACTAAAACTAATGTTTTAGGATAAAAAATAAATAGAAGTGAAATCTTTTCATCATTCCACTTTTCACACATTTGGTCCACATTCACACTTATTTTCAGCAGGACACAGATCATGTCTTTACAAATACGTGTAAAAATGTCTCAGACTTCTATTTCTGAAGGAAAATAAATCTGTCATTTAAAAAGTATTTACAGAGAAGAGGAGATAAAGAACTTAATTACTGATTCTTTTCTGAAGAAGCTTATTTTTATGAAGTAGTGTCTTTGAGTGGGGGGGCACAAACACCTTCAATCCACCTGACGTCCTCCTTTCTTTGCTCTCTCTCTCGCTCTCTTCCACTCCAGCTCCTCTTTTTTCTAGTTTTATGGCCCGCTGGCATCGTGAGCATTTGAATTGTGATTAAGAACGAGCAGAGAGGAGCCGCTTTTCTTTATTTTGCCCCAGGGGGGTATTTTACTGAGGGGGGAGGCATGCTGCAGCAGATATGAAATACATTCAGGTCAGTGACAGAAAGAGAGTTTGTGTCAGACGCACGCTGAAAACCAGGTGCTGCGTAATCAGGATTCATCAGAATTCTGATCAGAAATCAAAACATGTTGAAGTCTCAACCACGCTCTGCTAAAACGAAGCGACAGGAAGTCATGTGACCTTCGGTTCACAACCAATCAGGAACAATCAGCTGATCAGATAAAGATGATCATTTGTTACAAACATGAAAGAACGCCTTCATTTAAGTGACAAAGTCATCCGTCTATCTTTGGAACCCTTTCACCCTCATTCACCCGCTCACTGGTTCACCCGTTCACACGCCCAGCAACGCCGACAATACTTGTGTTTATCGGGGTTGTTGTTATTTGTTGTTGTCATTATTGTCGTTATTCTGGTGCTGCGGCTGCAGGTCACCAGCGACACGAGCAGAGCGGCGGTCCCCAGCGCGACGCCACCAGGCTGATGCTGACGGCGGCTGGGTCTGGTCCTGCTCCCCCGCCAGCCTTCGCCCCCCCGAGCACACACACTTCTCAACCTTCCCAAAGGTGGGCAGGCAGGCCACCGGGGCCGAGGGCGCCGCCGCCAACAGGACACGCCGCACGTTCTTTTGCATTTAGAAGTTTCAAAATAAGACGAGAAAGAGGAGGCTGTGCCAGCTGTGGTCCACATCTGGAGGAGACAGATGTGGTGTCAGCAGGCTTTAACCTGCAGCCCAGCGCTGCACACGACGGCCCCACGACCCCGAGCGCCCAAGCGGAGGAGAGCGACCACGACGGCGGCGCCGCCACAAACGCCAACACACAAATTCCCCGGGTCTAAAGTGTCACTTAAACGCCTCGCTCGTTCAAATGTTGCCTTTTGAGGTCATTATCAGCACTGGAGCTCTTCCAGACCCTTCGCCTTTACATCACCTCAATGCTTGTGAAGATAAAGAATGAAGGACCAGAACCAGAACCAGAACCAGAACCAGAACCAGAACCAGAACCCGGCTCGTTCACACAACTGGGCTCAGAACCCAAACCAGGACCAACTTTTGTGGGATGTTCCAGAGGAGGCCGCCAGCCACAGGTCCCCGGAGGACGGCTCCATCACCGGCCCCGGCCCCGCACCGGCGGCCCCCGGCGTGTGTGCGTGTGCGTGCGGGGTGTGCGGGTGTGTTACCGTGCTTCCTGCGCGGGTTGGCCTGTTTTCGCCTCTTGTAGCGGGGCTCCTCCGCCATGGTCTCCGGCTTCATTGATCCGTCCGCCGCTCCTCGCGTCCTCCCGCAGCTCCGCGCGGCTCCGCAACTTCAGCAAAAGTCCGGAGAGCGCGGGGGCGCGCGGGGCCGCGGGGGCGCGCCCGCTCCGCACTTCTGCACTTTGTTTGTTTGCTTGAGGAGCGCGCGCTGTGCGCGTCCCCGTCTGGTCTGGAGAGGAGGCTGTGACAGGACACACACACACACACACACACACACACACACACACACACACACTTTCACCGCTAAAATAATCAACTGACTGATTGTTCATCAGCCGTCGAGAAATGACGACCAGCCGTCACAGCTGGATTCTGTGTGTGTGTGTGTGTGTGTGTGTGTGTGTGTGAGCGACAGCGAGAGAGAGGGAGAGAGAGAGAAAGAGAGGGAGGGAGAGAGATAGGGGGAATGAGAGAGAGAAAGAGAGAGAGAAAGAGAGAGAGAAAGAGAGAGAGAGGCAGAGGTCGCCCCGTTACTGGAGGTGTGCTCCTCCCGCCTCACCTGTGCTCGCAGGTAGAGCTGCGCTGTGATTGGCTGGAGGTCGCTCCTCGTGCCTGAGGATGCTCACCTGTGAAGGGCTCGTGCTCGGTCAGGACAGGTGCGTGGAGCGGCCGTGCCCGCGCGACGCCTCCACGGCGGAGGGATCTCTGCGGAGGGATCTGAGGTGGCGTCACACAACTGCGCACCTGACCGAAGCTCGCAGGTGAGTTACCTGCGCAGGTGCCCCCCCCATTTGACACGCGGGACAGGTCTGCGCGTGCGCCATGATGGCGCGAGCCCATGATTGTGACTGAAGTGATACTTTAATATTTCTATGGATGTTATTGGCAATAACTCACAGGTGAGAAACAACTAGAATAGAAACTAGTGTGCAGTTTAAACACCTGAACTTTTCACAATTCAAACAGAAAAAACATGAAATCATTAATGAAATTATGAATTTTGAAGAAGGTGCAGAACCAAAGTGTTAGAAGTAGAAAACTGAGGAATCTGCTGGAACATCTCAGGTCATTCAGCGTTAACAACAACTTCCAGACTGACAACAGGTTCTAAATCTGCTCCCATGAGTTGATCATGTGGTCATGCACAGGTGGATTATAATCTCAGATAGAGACATTGGGATTACCTTAATCTGTGTTTTTGGTTGCTATGTGAGGTATTATGGGGCAGTGGGTGGGGGGTTAAAGGGTATTACACTAATCACAGTGTAAATGTTCCCATTAGGCTTAGTGTGGCGTGGAGGATGGGGTCCACATCTGTCTGAACCCCAATCTGTGGAGATAATGTCACATTATCAGATTATAATCTGAGACTGTGTCTGAAATGTTTGTTGACATTCTCTAAATATTCCTCTAAAATACGGGATTATTTCTAATGTTTATAATCCAAATGTCAACAATTCAATGAAATCTGCTCACACCTGAATAGCCCATCAAGAAAACATCTCAACCAACAAGGAAGCTGTGATAGTCCTTGAACACATCACAGGAAGCTGCGATAGTCCCTGAACACACCACAGGAAGCTGCGATAGTCCCTGAACACATCACAGGAAGCTGCGATAGTCCCTGAACACATCACAGGAAGCTGGTGTCTTTATTAGAGCTGTTGAATGCATCATCAAAACAGGTAGAACCACCAGTCGAATTTAACAGTCGACTATCCAACAACACCCGCAACACACATCACCACTGAGGAGGACATCCTGGGAGAGCCAAGACACACTGGAGAGATGATAGCTCTGGGCTGGACCCCCCAGGGATGCTGGTGGAAGCAGCTGTGGAGACCTGCAGAAGCAGCCTGGACCCAGATAGGCAGAAGACAAAGACATGATGTGGGTCCACCCATTGAGCTTCTGTGTGGACCAGTGGTTCTGAAGACCAGCCAGGCCTGGAGAGATTTGGCTCTTTGTCTGGCGTGACCATGAAGCTGAACTGGCCCACAGTCTGACTGTCCTGAACATCTCGCCTGGGATGACACATCTCTCTTCAATGTTGCTCCAAAAGGGGGTCAAAGGCCACCTGGGTGTGGATGTGTGGACCACCTGAAGGCTTGTGATCGATGGTTAGGCTCTCAGGCCTGGGCTCTCAGTGAAGTTCCTCTAAAAGGGTTCTATCTCAAGTTTACATCTTAGAGAAGAGCTGAGGGTTAGTTAGAGCACGTGCTCTCAGGAGGTCACTTGACTCCATCATACATATATTCAGAGTATGTGTTCAGACTAAAAATATGCCAGCAGCGCTCAGAAAAGAGCTCTTTTGTGGATGAGCTCCATCATAAATTCCTCCTCATTGTTTCACAACAGTGGAGGCTTTATGAGTTCTCACATCAGATCTGCTGCAAACTTTGTTTACTGATTCACAGAAAAGCCCCAAATCTGAGCAGTTATGCTAATCGACGGGCAGTACTGCGAGAGCCTCAGGCCACATGTGCAGCAACAGACGAGGCTTTTGTCTGGTCCAGGACGAGACAGAGCCGCCTCAGGGCCCCGTATTCAGACGCTCACCGCTCTTTAGTGCCCCAACACGACAGGCACGCAGAGCCTGCTAATTCTGGAGCGCCTCTGGTCATAACCTGTGAAATACATCTTCAATAAAGACAAAAGAGCAGATACCAGTGCTAATGACCTTTGGGGCTTTTATCTGACCTCTGGGGGTTTAATCTGACCCATGAGACTTTTATCTGACCCATGGCGCTTTTATCTGACATCTGGGGCTTTAATCTGACCCATGGGGCTTTAATCTGACCCATGGGGCTTTAATATGACCCATGGAGCTTGTATCTGACCTCTGGGGCTTTTATGTGACCTCTGGAGCTTTAATCTGACCCATGAGGTTTTTATCTCACATCTGGGGCTTTAATCTGACCCATGGGGCTTTAATCTGACCCATGGGGCCTTTATCTGACCTCTGGGGCTTTTATCAGATCTCTGGGGCTTTAATGTGACCCATGGGGCTTTTATCTGACCTCTGTGGGTTTAATCTGACCCATGGGGCTTTTATCTGACCTCTGGGGCTTTAATCTGACCCATAGGGCTTTAATCTGACCCATGGGGCTTTTATCAGATCTCTGGGGCTTTAATGTGACCCATGGGGCTTTTATCTGACCTCTGTGGGTTTAATCTGACCCCTGGGGCTTTTATCTGACCTCTGGGGCTTTAATCTGACCCATGGGGCTTTAATCTGACCCATGGGGCTTTTATCTGACCTCTGGGGCTTTAATCTGACCCATGGGGCTTTAATCTGACCCATGGGGCTTTTATCAGATCTCTGGGGCTTTAATCTGACCCATGGGGCTTTATTCTGGCCCATGGGGCCTTTATCTGACCTCTAGTGCTTTTATGTGACCTCTGGGGCTTTAATCTGACCCATGGGGCTTTTATCAGATCTCTGGGACTTTAATCTGACCCATGGGGCTTTATTCTGGCCCATGGGGCCTTTATCTGACCTCTGGGGGCTTTTATGTGACCTCTGGGGCTTTTATGTGACCTCTGGGGGTTTAATCTGACCCATGGGGCTTTTATCTGATCTCTGGGGCTTTAATCTGACCCATGGGGCTTTTATCTCAGCTCTGGGGCTTTAATCTGAACCATGACGCTTTTATCTGACCTCTGAGGCTTTAATCTGACCCATGGGGCTTTAATCTGGCCCATGGGGCCTTTATCTGACCTCTGGGGCTTTTATGTGACCTCTGGGGCTTTAATCTGACCCATGGGGCTTTAATCTGACCCATGGGGCCTATATCTGACCAATGGTGCTTTTATCTGACCTCTGGGGCTTTAATCTGACCTCTGGGGCTTTTAGGTGACCTCTGGGGCTTTAATCTGACCCATGGTGCTTTTATCTGACATCTGGGGCTTTAATCTGACCCATGGATCTTTAATCTGACCTCTGGGGCTTTAATCTGACATCTGAGGCTTTAATCTGACACATGGGGCTTTAATCTGACACATGGTGCTTTTATCTGACATCTGGGGCTTTAATCTGACCCATGGTGCTTTTATCTGACATCTGGGGCTTTAATCTGACCCATGGATCTTTAATCTGACCTCTGGGGCTTTAATCTGACCCATGGATCTTTAATCTGACCTCTGGGGCTTTAATCTGACATCTGAGGCTTTAATCTGACACATGGGGCTTTAATCTGACACATGGTGCTTTTATCTGACATCTGGGGCTTTAATCTGACCCATGGTGCTTTTATCTGACATCTGGGGCTTTAATCTGACCCATGGATCTTTAATCTGACCTCTGGGGCTTTAATCTGACCTCTGAGGCTTTAATCTGACCCATGGTGCTTTTATCTGACATCTGGGGCTTTAATCTGACCCATGGATCTTTAATCTGACCTCTGGGGCTTTAATCTGACATCTGAGGCTTTAATCTGACACATGGGGCTTTAATCTGACCCATGGTGCTTTTATCTGACATCTGGGGCTTTTATCTGACATCTGGGGCTTTAATCTGACCTCTGCGGTCTGAGCAATCAGGACAGAAGACATCGTGAAGGCAAACATGGAACTTTGTATCGACATTTTTAATTCAATACTGACCTCAGTGACACAGTCTCTCTCTCTCTCTCTCTCACACACACACACACACAGATAATTGAGCAGGAACAATGATCCTCCAGCACATGAGTTGAGCTGCTCCACACTGATGGTCCAAAGGGTTGTGAATCTGTAACCAGTGAGGCTCTGACTGTTGTCTGACTGTTGTCTGACTGTTGTGTTAAGGGGCTGAGGTTGTGGTCTCCAGGTGGAATTATAGTATATGTGTATATGTGAAGTATATGTGTTTCCAGAAACATCTGTGGACTTATCCACTTCCGCTCCAGATCCTCTCCAGATCCTCTCCAGTTCCTCTCCAGTTCCTCTCCAGATCCTCTCTATATCCTCTCTACATCCTCTTCTGCTCCTCTCCACACCCTCAGACTTTGTGGTGCCTCAGAGCAATGAGAACTGGATGGGATCATGACAGTGGTGATAGATCTTCTCCAGACTCCAGTATTTCCAGACTCTTCTCTGTTGAGGACACCCTGCTGTGCTGGTGGAGGTGTTGGAGGTGCCATCTTCAGTGTCTTCCTGGCTTGATGTGTTTTTCTGGATGTGACGTCACGTTCCTCAGTCAAGCCGTTCAAACGAACGAACGTTGACCGGTTTATCTGCTGCTGACCAGGACTTCCTGACTCATGGAGGAGCTTCAGAGGGAAGCTGGCGGTGAAGCTGAAGGTTACAAATGTTGGTGCAGGCCTGAGAAAGTCCTGTCGGAGCCGTTGCCATGGTGCCAATGTTGCCGTTTATCCTTTAGAATCTGACCCCTGTTTCTTCTTTTCATACGTGTTTGTGTTTCCGTCCCACAGAGAGGAAAAGTCCTGCTGAGGGCAACAACAGCGTATTTGTGTCTCCATGGAAACCTGCTGAGTTCTAATGAGACACACATCAACGCTCAGGCTCCGCCCCCTCAGACTGACAGAGCATGTACAGGATGGTGTTGGGGACCAGGATGAAGGTCTGTAGATGTTGGTGGCTCTCAATACCCCCCCACTCTTTCTGCCGCTCTGTCTCTGTCATCATCAGGTGAATGGTGCAGCAGCTTTTCTACCTTTAATCTGGTTTTAATGTAAACATCAAAGCTTCTTATAGTTTTGAATGAAACATTTTTAAGAGGTTGATGATGATGGTGATGATGATGATGGTGGTGATGATGGTGGTGATGATGATGGTGATGATGGTGATGATGATGATGGTGGTGATGATGGTGGTGATGATGGTGATGATGATGATGATGATGGTGATGATGATGATGGTGATGATGATGATGTGATGATGGTGATGATGATGATGATGATGATGATAATGGTGGTGATGGTGGTGATGATGGTGGTGATGATGGTGATGATGATGTGATGGTGATGATGTGATGATGGTGATGATGTGATGATGGTGATGGTGATGATGATGATGGTGATGGTGGTGATGATGATGATGGTGATGATGGTGGTGATGATGGTGATGATGATGATGGTGATGATGGTGATGATAATGATGATGATGATGGTGATGATAATGATGATGATGGCGATGATGATGGTGATGATGGTGATGGTGATGATGATGATGAGGGTGGTGATGATGGTGATGATGGTGATGATGATGATATGGTGGTGATGATGATGGTGATGACGGTGGTGATGATGGTGGTGATGATGGTGATGGTGATGATGTTGGTGATGATGGTGGTGATGGTGATGATGGTGATGGTGGTGATGGTGGTGATGATGGTGGTGATGGGGATGGTGGTGATGATGGTGGTGGTGATGATGATGTGATGATGGTGATGATGATGATGGTGATGATGATGATAATGGTGGTGATGGTGATGATGGTGATGGTGGTGATGATGATGGTGATGATGATGATGGTGGTGATGATGTGATGATGGTGGTGATGATGATGGTGATGATGATGGTGGTGATGATGGTGATGATGATGATGGTGGTGGTGGTGATGATGATGATGATGATGGTGGTGGTGATGATGATGGTGATGATGGTGATGGTGATGATGATGATGGATTATGATGATGATGAGGGTGGTGATGATGGTGATGATGGTGATGGTGATGATGATGAGATGGTGGTGATGATGGTGGTGATGATGGTGATGATGGTGATGGTGGTGATGATGATGGTGATGATGGTGATGGTGATGATGGTGATGATGGTGATGGTGATGATGGTGATGGTGGTGATGATGGTGGTGATGATGGTGATGATGATGGTGGTGGTGGTGATGATGTGATGGTGATGATGATGGTGATGCTGATGGTGGTGGTGATGATGGTGATGATGACGATGATGGTGATGATGAGATGGTGGTGATGGTGGTGATGATGATGATGGCGATGATGAGATGGTGGTGATGATGATGACGATGGTGATGATGGTGATGATGATGGTGGTGATGGTGATGGTGATGATGATGATGATGACGATGATGATGGTGATGATGGTGATGATGATGTGATGATGGTGATGATGATGATGGTGATGATGATGATAATGGTGGTGATGATGATGATGGTGATGGTGGTGATGATGATGTGATGATGGTGATGATGATGATGGTGATGATGATGATAATGGTGGTGATGGTGATGATGGTGATGGTGGTGATGATGATGGTGATGATGATGATGGTGGTGATGATGTGATGATGGTGGTGATGATGATGGTGATGATGATGGTGGTGATGATGGTGATGATGATGATGGTGGTGGTGGTGATGATGATGATGATGATGGTGGTGGTGATGATGATGGTGATGATGGTGATGGTGATGATGATGATGGATTATGATGATGATGAGGGTGGTGATGATGGTGATGATGGTGATGGTGATGATGATGAGATGGTGGTGATGATGGTGGTGATGATGGTGATGATGGTGATGGTGGTGATGATGATGGTGATGATGGTGATGGTGATGATGGTGATGATGGTGATGGTGATGATGGTGATGGTGGTGATGATGGTGGTGATGATGGTGGTGATGATGATGGTGGTGGTGGTGATGATGTGATGGTGATGATGATGGTGATGCTGATGGTGGTGGTGATGATGGTGATGATGACGATGATGGTGATGATGATGATGGTGATGGTGGTGATGATGATGATGGCGATGATGAGATGGTGGTGATGATGATGACGATGGTGATGATGGTGATGATGATGGTGGTGATGGTGATGGTGATGATGATGATGATGACGATGATGATGGTGATGATGGTGATGATGGTGATGATGATGATGATGGTGATGACGATGGTGGTGATGAAGACAGGTTCACCCTGAACATCATCCATCACTTCATCCCACTGGAGCAACATCAGCGCGTAGATCCAGAGGTGATCCAGAGGTGCTGTGCTTGGTGTGAAGCTGTCAACAGGAAGCGAAGCTGCATTCGGAGGATCTACAGTACAGCAGCAGATCAGCTCCTCCAGATGTGTTTTCCTGTGGAGGCAATTTGCAGTAAAAGAGTTGGACTGTTGGAGACTCCTGATCTTCATGAACAGGCCCATCCAGATGTTCCCTGATCAACCAGGACGTCCAGCGTCAGATTAAAGTGTGTGGTTGTCAGGGTCTCCAGGTTCAGGTCAGGGGGCGTGACCTTTCACCTCTGCTGAGCTGCGAGCTGATGAAATGCGTCCTTGTTTGGTTTGTTGGGGTGTCGTCTCCACGGTGACGGTCTGAATGTGTCACAGGAAACATGCTAGCATGCTACCAGCCCGGCTGCTGGTGCAGCAGAGATAAAAGGCAGCAGCGCAGCGGCGGGTGGCATGCGGCTCCGCAGGAACAGGCCTCTATCTCAACCGCCCGCCCTTATCTCCCCACAGACACTGCATCCATCTGTCTGTGGGGAGGATCTTTGGTCACCAGAGAAGTGTTTGGGGGAGAATTTATTAGAGCGTAACGGTGCTGAAGTAGAGACAGGAAACATGAGAAACATCAAACCTACAAGAGACCAAACGGGCAGAGCGGAGATACTGAGGCGGGGAAGGGAGGGAAAGGGTCAAAGGTCAACAGTTCTCAAATAGCCACCATCCAGACTGGAGGATTTGTGTTATTCCAGGTTTTCACAATAAGACACATTTGATAAGACCTTCCTCTTCTTACTGTCAATGTTTTAATCACACAAAGAAACGTTCACAAGCACAAGAGAAAGAAGAGCACAGGTCAAAGGTCATGAAAGACACAGATACAACTTCTCACTGATGTGAGGGTCATCACCACCACCACCATCATCACCATCATCATCACCACCATCATCATCACCATCATTATCATCACCATCATCATCATCACCATTATCATCATCACATTATCATCATCACCATCATCATCATCACATTATCATCATCACCATCATCATCACCATCATCATCACCACCATCATCATCACCACCATCATCATCACCATCATCACCATCATCATCATCACCATCATCATCACCACCATCATCATCATCACCACCATCATCCTCACCATCATCACCATCATCATCATCACCACCATCATCATCACCATCATCACCATCATCATCACCATCATCATCACCATCATCATCATCACCATCACCACCGCCATCATCATCATCACCACCATCATCATCATCACCATCATCATCACCACCATCACCATCATCATCACCATCATCATCATCACCATCACCACCACCATCATCATCATCACCACCATCATCATCACCATCATCATCACCACCATCACCATCACCACCACCACCACCATCATCATCATCACCACCACCATCACCATCATCACCATCACCACCACCATCATCATCATCACCACCATCATCATCATCACCACCACCATCATCATCACCATCATCACCACCATCACCATCATCATCACCACCACCACCATCATCATCATCACCACCATCACCATCATCACCATCATCACCACCACCATCATCATCATCATCACCACCATCACCATCATCATCATCACCATCATCTTCGTCATCACCATCATCATCATCACCATCATCTTCATCATCACCATCATCATCACCATCACCATCACCATCATCACCACCAGTGTGTGTGTGTGTGTGTGTGTGTGTGTGTGTGTATTTGTGTGTGAACCTTGAATGTATGTCCTAAAGCTTCTCATCACACTGAGCTTCTTGTTAAACTTGGTCCAGATGTGCTGCGTGCAGGACCGCTCTGTCAATGCCGCCCTGTTCTCACACACACTGAGGGTCCCTGCTGTCCATCCTGGCAGGAGGAGGCGGGGCGATGAAGACAAACCTGAACCTTGACTGGAGAGGACAAATGACTCGTACAAATGCTGCTGCAGTCTTTCTCTTTGGCCTGTAGGTCTTAACCAAACACACGTTTCTGATCATCTTCAGTTTGTTAACGGTGATATTTACATCTATCCAAACCAGTAGAGACCCAGAAGAATGAATAAAGGTTTAAAAGTCAGTCCAGTCTGCTGGTCGAAGCTGTGTTGATGGTCTCAGTGGTGTATACTGGTGGATGGTGACTCCAGTGATGTTCCAGGAGGTACAGTCCTGTTGTGACCTTTCACATGAGGTTGTACCCTCTCCCTTGTCTCCTTCATGTCCTGTCTGGACTACTGGTCCCTCAGCTGTCAGACCAGTGCTCTGATAACCTTCATCCTGCCTCAGACACCTGTCACAGGGTCCTTTAATGTCTGGAAGCAGACCAGGCTCTGGAATCCAGGTATTTCACGTATAATTCTCCTTAGGTAACATCTCCAAGCCTCCTGGTCTTCCGTAGGAGCCCTGATGGCCCCGCCCATGTGGCGTCTGCGCCCACTCTCACTCTGTGGCAGAGATGCTGATGTTCCCAAAACACGCAGATGGACCCGAGAGTGTGATTCTGGTTCTGGTGCTGGAATCATCACACCGGTTGTGCAGATGTGTTCCAGCTGAAGGTGCAGCTGAGGTCCTTGTCCTGGGGTCCTCGTCCTGGGGTCCTAACCCGACCCAACCCCCTCCATGTCCTTGACTGTGTGTCTCCATGCTTTCATCACTAACGGACCGTCAGAGACCAGAGTTCCTTCTGGAGAAGGACCACAGGTGGCGCTGTGAGCGCTGTCACCATGACCACCAGGGCGTACCTGCGTGTGAGGGATTTAATCTGCTGCAGCGTCGCTAGCTTAAAGAAAGGAGCTGGTAAATCTGAGATGATTCCCATGAGGCCATTAACCTGTGGGGGGGTTCGAAGAATTTGTATCACGCCAGACCTCCAAAGATGGAGACAGCAAATCTGAGTTAATCTGATAAAAGGTTGAGATTAGGTGGAATAAAGATAGTTTCATCTGATAATGACATGTTGACGATGGATAAGCTGATGGGGGAGGAGCCACGCTTTGACAGGAACCAGCAAGAAGAAAATCAACTTCATCCTGTTAACAGGTCCATGTGAGGCTGAGCATCAGCGCCGGGGGAGAACAGAGGGGGAGGAGGGGGGGAGGGAGAGGGAGGGAGGAGGGGGGAGAGAGGAGGGGGGAGGGAGGAGAGAGGAGGGAGGAGAGAGGAGGGGGAGGAGGGAGAGAGGAGAGAGGAGGGGGGAGGGAGGAGAGAGTAGAGAGGAGAGAGGAGGGGGAAGGGGGGAGAGAGGAGGGGGGAGAGAGGAGGGGGGGGGAGCAAGAAGAAAATCAACTTCATCTTGTTAACAGGTCCATGTGAGGCTGAGCATCAGCGCTGGTCCTGGGAGGAGGGGGGTGGAGGAGGGGGGATGGAGGAGGGCCTCACCAAGTCATCAGGAGTGAAATAAAACCAACCATAAAACCATGAAAGAGAATTAGATTAGTTAACTACATGAACTTAATCAGTTTTTCAGTCTGGTCTTGAGGAGCTCCAGTCAGACCTGCCCTTGGTTCCTGGTGACCCAGAATGGTTCCTGGTGACCCAGAATGGTTCCTGGTGACCCAGGATGGTTCCTGGTGACTCAGGATGGTTCCTGTTGACTCATCATGGTTCCTGGTGACTCAGGATGGTTCCTGTTCACTCAGGATGGTTCCTGATAACCACGTCTCTTGCAGTGAGAACAGCTGAAGTCTGCGTCAGACTAGGAGCAGCATTCATCAAGCCAACAGCAATAACTGTGTTAATAACACAGTTATACTATTAAGTGTTAATAACACAGTTATTGCAGTTATACTATTAAGTGTTAATAACAGTTATTACTGTTATACTATTAAGTGTTAATAACACAGTTATTACAGTTATACAAGTGTTAATAACACAGTTATTGCAGTTATACTATTAAGTGTTAATAACAGTTTTTGCAGTTATACTATTAAGTGTTAATAACAGTTATTACTGTTATACTATTAAGTGTTAATAACACAGTTATTACAGTTATACAAGTGTTAATAACACAGTTATTGCAGTTATACTATTAAGTGTTAATAACAGTTATTGCAGTTATACTATTAGTGTTAATAAGTTATTGCAGTTATACTATTAAGTGTTAATAACACAGTTATTACAGTTATACAAGTGTTAATAACACAGTCATTACTGTTATTACAGCGTCATTAATTCTGCTGGACAGAAACAGTGTGCAGCTGCAGCATCAATCCACCTCACCATCACCGGGTCCACCTCACCATCACTGGGTCCACCTCACCATCACCAGGTCCACCTCACCATCACTGGGTCCACCTCACCATCACCGGGTCCTCCTCACCATCACCGGGTCCACCTCACCATCACTGGGTCCACCTCACCATCACCGGGTCCTCCTCACCATCACCGGGTCCACCTCACCATCACCGGGTCCACCTCACCATCACCGGGTCCACCTCACCATCACCGGGTCCACCTCACCATCACCGGGTCCACCTCACCATCACCGGGTCCACCTCACCATCACCGGGTCCACCTCACTGTGGAGCTGCAGACGTGAGCAGCAGAATGATCTCAGCCATCTTTTGTTTGATTTCAAGGACCACTGTGAATCACCTCTGGGCAGCTGCCACAGCTGGATGATGTCATCTCCTCTCTGCTCTTATCAGCCTCTGATTGGACGGCAGCGTAATGAGCCGAGCTCAGCAGTAATGAGGCGTTAATGTGAGGCTGATAGTCCAGGTCAGGAGGTCATCGATAACGCCACTTCATCAGCAGCTCGTCTGGGGGACAAAGCTCCACCTTCAGATGACCTCCAGCACGTTCAGCCAGAGCAGACCAAGAGACCAGCTCACCCGCCTCACCCACCTCACCCTCCTCACCCACCTCACCCACCTGGTGAGGAGGGTGAGGTGGGGCAGGTGTGTAAGGTGGGTGCCCCACCTCCCCCACCTCCCCCACCTCACCCTCCTCACCCTCCTCACCCACCTGCCCCACCTCCCCCACCTGCCCCACCTCCCCCACCTCACCCTCCTCACCCACCTGCCCCACCTCCCCCACCTTACACACCTGCCCCACCTCACCCTCCTCACCCACCTGCCCCACCTGCCCCACCTTACACACCTGCCCCACCTCACCCTCCTCACCCACCTGCCCCACCTCCCCCACCTTACACAATCAGAAATACATTCTGGTCAATGTACAGACCTGCCTTACACACCCCTCCTCCCCTCCTCTCCTCCCCTCCCCTCCTCTCCTTCTCTCCTCCTCCTCCTCCTCTCCTTGTCACCTCTCCTTGTCTCCTCCCCTCTCCTCTCCTCTCCCCCCTCCCCTCATCTATTCTCCTTGTTTGGTCTAAATTGAGGAGTAATGTAGATAAACTAACAGAGGCAGCCGTTGTCGTGACAACAGGGTCTCCTCTCTTTAAAGGAGCATCAAGCTAATGAGTGAGAGTGTGTGACATGGTGGCTCTTTGTGAAGGAAGCAACAGAGGCTCAGTGACACACACACACCCACACCCACACACTCACTCACTCTCACACACACTCATACACACTCACACATACATACACACACTCACTCACTCACACACAGACACACTCACACACACACTGACACCGACACTCATACACACACTCACTTTCTCACACACACTCACACACACACACACATACACACACACAGATACACACACACACACACTCATACACACACACACACTGACACTCATACATACACACACACACACACTCACTTTCTCACACACACACTCACACACACACACATACACACACAGATACACACACAGATACACACACACACACTGACACTCATACACACACACACACTGACACTCATACACACACACACACTGACACTCTCACACACACACACACACACACTCCCACCCCCCCACACACTCGTCCGTTTGTCAGCCGACACAAAGCGCTGCTGCTGCAGGAGGCTGTGAAGGCCTGTTTGTGTCCTGTGGTGGACTTGAGGCCCTGTGACTGCAGCTCAAGTGTGTGTGGAGGCCCCAGGAGGCCGTCTGCTGCCAGAACACACACCAGGTCCTGCTGCTGGTCCTGCTGCACAAAGATGAGTCTGTTGAGCAGGTCTGAGGCAGACCCACGCTGGCCCTCCTCAAAGGCCCTCCGGCCTGGAGGAAGCGCTCGCAGGGTTCCCCGTGTGTTTGGCTGCAGGACAACCGGAGGAGGAGACGCTTCCACAGCCGCTCAGCGTCGCTTAGCAACAGCAACATCAAAGACTAGGACGTGGACTCTGGTCCAGCACCACCAGGACCCATCCATCATCACCCACCTCATACAAACACACCCCTCCTGGTCCTGGTCTGGTCTGGTCTGGTCCTGATCTGATCTGGTCTGGTCTGGTCTGATCTGATCATGGTCCTGGTCTAGTCTGGTCTAGTCTGGTCTAATCTAGTCTGGTCTGGTCTGGTCTGGTCATGGTCCTGGTCTGGTCTGATCATGGTTCTGGTCATGGTCCTGGTCGGGTTTGGTCTGATCATGGTCATGGTCCTGGTCCGGTCCTGGTCTGGTCATGTCCTGGTCATGGTCTGGTCCTGGTCTAGTCATGGTCCTGGCCCTGGTCTGGTCATGGTCCTGGTCCTGGTCTGGTCAGGTCCTGGTCCGGTCATGGTCCTGGCCCTGGTCTGGTCATGGTCATTGTCATGGTCCTGGTCCTGGTCTGGTCCTGGTCCTGGTCCTGGTCCTGGTCCTGGTCTGGTCCTGGTCCTGGTCCTGGTCTGGTCACATCCTTGTCTGGTCATGGTCCTGGCCCTGGTCTGGTCATGGTCATGGTCATGGTCTTGGTCTGGGTTCCAGAGATCAGAGAGACTCTTCAAGGGTCCCGTCAGACACCGTTGTCAGATTAAAGGATGAAAGTCCTCAGAGCGCTTTGATGATCTGACATGAAGGGTCGTGAGAGGACGCCCCCTGGTGGGCAAGGAGAAAAATACAGGTTATTATCAGAGGAGGGGAGAGAGGAGAGAGGAGGAGAGGAGAGGGGGAGGAGAGAGGAGGAGAAAGGAGAGGAGGAGAGAGGAGGGGAGGAGAGAGGAGGTCCTGCAAGAAACAAACTATCCATCCATCATCCATCTCTCCATCCATCATCATTAATCCATCCATCATCCATTAATCATCATCATCCATCCATCATCCATCCATCATCCATCATCATCCATTATCATCATCACCATCATCCATCCATCCATCATCCTCATCATCCATTATCATCATCACCATCATCCATCCATCCATCATCCATCATCATCATCACCATCATCATCCATCATCATTATCATCCATCCATCCATCCATCATCCATCATCACCATCATCATCATCATCCTCCATCATTGTCATCCATCATCCATCCATCCATTATCCATCATCCATCATCCATCCATCCATTATCATCATCGTCATCCATCATCCATCCATCATCCATCCATCATCATCATCCATCATCGTCATCCATCATCCATCCATCCATTATCCATCTATTATCCATCCATCCGTCATCCATCATCATCATCACCATCATCCATCCATCATCGTCATCCATCATCCATCCATCCATCATCCATCCATCCGTCCGTCATTCGTCTTTTTTCACGTTAATATCTAAAAACTGTCTGAAGAACATTTAGTTGATGAGATTCTTCTGTCATGTAGTGGAAACCTGGACTCCACTCAAAAATTAGAACCACTGAGCTCATTAAGTCTTAAATCGGAAGTTGTGGGAGGAACATATAATCAATATATAACAACTATATGTCAAGTAACGAACTGAAAATTACCGAAGTAATCGAGTATTTTTGTAGTGTCCGTTTCAGCAGGAGGCGGGGCTTTCCTTAGATTCTGCGCCTGGAAGTTTGATCTGATTGGTGGATAAAGCTGAATGGAGATCTTACCGGATGCCGATTGGTTTAGGGCGATGTCATTCAAAGCATTGTCCCCGCCCCTTCTAGAGCAGCGGCCATCTTGGCTCTTCCCGCTCAAGGAGGAGTTCTCCCGGTTCGGTTCTGTCCTCCGGTTCAGTCCTTCGGTTCGGTTCTGTCCTCCGGTTGTGTCCTCCGGTTCGGTTCGGTCCTCCAGTTCCATCCTCCAGTTCTGTCCTCCGGTTCTATCCCCCCGGTTCCATCCCCCGGGTTCTGTCCTGCCGGTTCCGTCCTCGTCCCTCTACACCAGCTGCTGTTGCCGTGGTTCTGAACTCTGTTCTGGTCCATCCCGAGGAGCAGACTGTTTGATGAGAGACCCGTGGCGGAGCGCCTCGTCCCCGGTCACTGTCACCGCTCGCCCGGGTCAGTAGATGAGCCGGGTCGGGTCTGTTCTGGGCCTCAAGGGGACCAGGACATGTCAGTTGAACCAAACCTGGTGGGATCTCGATTCCTGGGACTGAAGATCATGGAACCAGCGATCAAAGTGGCCTTCAGCGTCTTCCTCATCTCCTGCTCCTCAGGTGAGTCTACCTCAGGCGAGGCCTCCTCCTCCTCAGGCGAGCCCTCCTCAGGTGAGGCCTCCTCCTCCTCAGGCGAGCCCTCCTCAGGTGAGGCCTCCTCCTCCTCAGGCGAGGCCTCCTCAGGTGAGGCCTCCTCCTCCTCAGGTGAGGCCTCCTCCTCCTCAGGCGAGGCCTCCTCAGGTGAGGCCTCCTCCTCTTCAGGTGAGGCCTCCTCCTCCTCAGGCGAGGCCTCCTCAGGTGAGGCCTCCTCAGGTGAACCTGGAGGTTCCTCCAGCCCTGCAGATGTCACCTGTGCATTTAAAAAGACGGTTGGATGAAGGACAACCTTCATGCACGTCAGTGAAGATGAGCTGTCGGTGTACTTGTTCATCAGTTTGGTCCAGGTCTAAGGGTTGGGGGTGCTTATGGTCTGGGAGACTTCACAGGTATCCTCACATGTATTTGCTGTGTTGCAGGAGCCATCCTTGGACACTCGGACACGCAGAGATGTGTCCACTCCAGCTACAGCCCGTCCTCATCCTCCTGGTCCCAGGCTCCAGGGAACCTCTCTGAGGTGGTCACCTGTTCAGGGGAGAAGGACAAGAAGCTCCACTGCTTTGCCACATGGAAGAACCTGTCGGGGGTGGTGCAGGTGGTCAAACAGGGCTGTTGGCTGGACGATGTGAACTGTTACGACAGGTGAGGCGTCGCCTGTTGAAGCTTGGTCCAGCAGAAGGTCCAGTCTCACCGTCTCTGGACCGTCTACTCAGACCTGCTCCTGTATTTCCATCCTGGTCCTGTCCTGACCTTGACCCTGACGTCCCCCTCTTGTCCCTCAGGAGTGACTGTGTGGAGAACAAAGAAGCCCCTGAGGTCTTCTTCTGCTGCTGTGAAGGAAGTTTGTGTAATCAGAACTTCTTGTACCGCCCTGACAGCCAGCCCCAGATATCAAGTGAGAATCCTTTTCACGCCCCAGACTCACGGTCCGCTTAACCTCTAAATCTGACCTTCTCGTTGCCACAGCAACAAATAAGCCAGTGACGGGCCGGCCCCCAGTCCTGACGTCTCTGGTGTACTCGCTGGTTCCCCTCGTGGCCGTCTCTGCAGCCCTGCTCTTCTCCTTGTGGATGTACCGCCAACACAAACTGGCCTACCCACCTGTCCTGGTCCCCACGCAGGTGAGCCCCCCCTAGGACCTAAGCTCCGCCTCTGACGTGCTGGGGTCATGCAGAACGAAAGTGAACTGGTCTTCTCTGTTCTTTGTCTCAGCACGCCTTCCACATCATGATTGAGGTAAGAGCGCTGCCCAGGCTCCGCCCACGCTGTCTCTCTGTGCCTCGTGGACGTGGACATTTGCTTCCTGGTGTGTGCTGCAGGACCCCAACCCTGCGCTGCCCTCCCCCAGCCAGAGCCAGAAGCCGGTGCAGTTACTGGAGGTGACCGGCAGGGGGCGCTTCGGCTGCGTGTGGAAGGCTCGGCTGCTCAGCGACGTCGTGGCTGTCAAAGTCTTCCCCTTCCAGGTCAGACCTAAAGTCTGGCTGTTCCTCCTCTCTCCTTCGCTTTATTGGAAGAGTTGTGTTCAGTCACATTCTTCTGCTGTGCAGCGACCAACGGCTATCTTGATAGGCAACTAGTCATCGGTCATTGAAACCACTAATGGGCTGGTCAACCATGGGTGAACTTAGAGGCGGGGCTTCATGTGTCTCTGATAAAAGTGTGTCCCTGCATGGTGGACGACGGCCTTTGGTGCTTCAGCTCTTGTCTTTATGTACACTGGTTCCTATGAGTCATGAGGCTTGAGGTGAGGCCTCCAGGTAACCCCCAGGTGAGGCCTCCAGGTAACCCCCACGTGAGGCCTCCAGGTAACCCCCACGTGAGGCCTGGAGGCCTCCAGGTAACCCCCACGTGAGGCCTGGAGGCCTCCAGGTAACCCCCACGTGAGGCCTGGAGGCCTCCAGATCAAG
This sequence comes from Lagocephalus sceleratus, assembly GCA_911728415.1. Taxonomy (NCBI): domain Eukaryota; kingdom Metazoa; phylum Chordata; class Actinopteri; order Tetraodontiformes; family Tetraodontidae; genus Lagocephalus; species Lagocephalus sceleratus. Next base: position 11,031,599 of record CAJVRN010000216.1, on the reverse strand, counting down.
CCCAGGTCTCACCCTGGACCTCCTCGTTAACATAACTGGACCCACTCGGCACACATGGAGCCCCAGCGTAGGGAGCAAGAAAGACCCCCGTGCTGTACTGGTACCAGTGGAAAAGCCTCCAGACCAGTCTGGGTGGAGTCCACACGAGTGGAAAAAGGGAAGGGTGATTTTGAAAGCTGAACCTGACTGTGTCTGACCTTTACCTCCGATGGTTGTGTGTTCAGGACAAGCAGTTGTGGCAGAACGAGTATGAGATCTTCCAGCTGCGTGGGATGAGGCATGAGAACGTGCTGCAGTTCCTCGGAGCAGAGAAGAGAGGAAGTGACCTGGACACGGAGCTGTGGCTCATCACGGACTACCATGAGAAGGTGCTGCGCCCTGCTGGACGACTGAGTTACTGCAGCCTCACGTGACCTGCTCTTAGCAGTAGTCTGTTGTTCCCAGTGACGGTACAGTAAACTGTCGTCATGGAGACGGAATTGATATGTACAGAACAACAAGTTTACTCACTTTAAAATGAAAAACTGAAAAAGCACAGAGCTTAGGTTATGAGGTGGTGAAGCAGTGGGGATGAGGTGGTGAAGCAGTGGGGATGAGGTGGTGAAGCAGTGGGGATGAGGTGGTGAAGCAGTGGGAATGAGGTGGTGAAGCAGTGGAGATGAGGTGGTGAAGCAGTGGGAATGAGGTGGGGATGAGGTGGTGAAGCAGTGGAGATGAGGTGGTGAAGCAGTGGGAATGAGGTGGTGAAGCAGTGGGAATGAGGTGGGGATGAGGTGGTGAAGCAGTGGAGATGAGGTGGTGAAGCAGTGGGAATGAGGTGGTGAAGCAGTGGGGATGAGGTGGTGAAGCAGTGGAGATGAGGTGGTGAAGCAGTGGGAATGAGGTGGTGAAGCAGTGGGAATGAGGTGGTGAAACAGTGGGGATGAAGTGGTGAAGCAGTGGGGATGAGGTGGTGAAGCAGTGGGAATGAGGTGGTGAAACTGGTGATGAGGTGGTGAAACGGTGGTGAAGCAGTGGGGATGAGGTGGTGAAGTAGTGGGGATGAGGTGGTGAAACGGTGGTGAAGCAGTGGGGATGAGGTGGTGAAACAGTGGGGATGAGGTGGTGAAGCAGTGGTGAATCGGTGGTGAAGCAGTGGGGATGAGGTGGTGAAGCAGTGGGAATGAGGTGGTGAAGCAGTGGGGATGAGGTGGTGAAGCAGTGGGGATGAGGTGGTGAAACGGTGGTGAAGCAGTGGGGATGAGGTGGTGAAGCAGTGGGGATGAGGTGGTGAAGCAGTGGGAATGAGGTGGTGAAGCAGTGGGAATGAGGTGGTGAAGCTGTGGGGATGAGGTGGTGAAGCAGTGGAGATGAGGTGGTGAAGCAGTGGGGATGAGGTGGTGAAGCAGTGGGAATGAGGTGGTGAAGCAGTGGGAATGAGGTGGTGAAGCAGTGGGAATGAGGTGGGGATGAGGTGGTGACGCAGTGGAGATGAGGTGGTGAAGCAGTGGGAATGAGGTGGTGAAGCAGTGGGGATGAGGTGGGGAAGAGGTGGTGAAGCAGTGGGGATGAGGTGGTGAAGCAGTGGGAATGAGGTGGTGAAGCAGTGGGGATGAGGTG